>JAGSPU010000037.1:0-35104 GCA_019321725.1 Paulownia fortunei | reverse complement strand
GCAAATTAGTGAAACTTGCTGTCATAATAGTCTTTGTAGAATGTGTCTTTGTTTGTTTTAAAATTTTCATTTATTTAGGAAGTTGATGTTATCTTCATTTTATTTAGGAGTTAATGGCTTTTATTTAAGAAAATAAACTCAGAAGATACGTTGGTGTTGGTTGAGATTTTTTAGGACATTTTTTTAGTATTTAGAAAGCTTGTAAACATTACTTTGTTCTGATTATCTTTGAGCAATAATAATTCAGTTCAGCATATAATATTTGCTTTCTCTTTGGCTGTTTCTTGCATTTGTTATCTGCTTTCTCTTTGGCTGCTTGTTACATGGTCCCAGAGCCTGGTTGCCTACCAGCTGTTTGATTTTATTACCAAGTGAAGATGAATGGTAGAAGCAATGCCTCTGTAGACAATCTTGTTGGTAACAATTATAGTTACTGGAAGTTTTGCATGGAAGCTTATCTACAAGGGCAGGATTTGTGGGATTTTATCTCGGGTGATGATGTTGTAATTTCAGAAGATACGCCACAGAATGTTGAGTTGCGGAGGAAGTGAAAGATCAAGTGTCATAAAGCTTTATTTGCTTTTGCGGACATCGATCAGTAAAGAGTACATCGAGCATGTTCATGATGCAAAGTCACCAAAGGAAGTGTAGGAGACACTTGAAAGGTTGTTCACTAAGAAGAACACGATGAGGCTGCAGTATTTGGAGAACGAACTTGCTAGGATGACTCAAGGTAATCTTTCAATTTCAGAATATTTTTTGAAACTTAAAACCTTGTGTGCTGAAAGTTTAGAATTGGATACAGAGGGGGCTGTGCGTGACAGCTCGTTTGCATCGTTATCTCATTCGCAGACTGTGGAAAGTGTTTATGCCTTTTATCTCTTCAATACAAGGGTGGACAAATCAACTTTCTATCATCGAGTTGGAGAATCTGCTCTCAAATCAAAAAGCACTCGCAGAACAAATGACCTGCAACAACAAACAATCTCAAAAGATGTTCTTACATATTAATATCCCTAAATTGCCATCTCTAATAGCTATGGGTCTAAACTTGTCACCCCTGTAGTTACGCGAGGAATTTTGCAATTAATCGAGTAGTTGTACAAGTATAGCTGATCTTTTGGGTGTTGAAGGAATTATATCCCAAGGAAACACAAATACTGTGTGGCTGCATGTGGTTTAGAACAAAATAGAGTAGCCGTAACTTGCTGTTGAATTTTATCCTTTATCTCAAATGATAATAGATTTTGTCAAATAAAATTATATTAATAAAAGCATTGCTGATCTTTGAACCGTGCAACTACTATTGTCCATTTTTCTTGTTTATTATTATTTTCCATCAGCTGCTTTCTTTTTCAACTTAATTTATCGTTTTCACTCTTGAGCTACATATATTTGATCACTTCACTCAAAAAAAAGAAAAAAAAAAAAAAAAGAAGAAGAAGAAGAAAGCGTGGTAGAATGTAACTTCTTGGTTATTTTGATTCTCTTATCAAGAAAGAGTACATAAATTTCATTAATCATTACAGTTTCCATGATGGAAGGTTACGAAGTGGAACTAGTTATTACTGCATCAATTGAGTAGGAGCACAAAGCAAACTTTTAATAATCTTTTACACTTGAATCCCTTCTCTAATACAAGTGAAATAAACAAAATTTAATCAGAATTATAGGGTGTCGAGAAATTTGTATAATGACACGTTCTTTTCAATGTCAATTTCAATAATATGTACGAGAATTCTTTGAAAGAATGAGTAGTTCTTACTATCAATATTGTTTATATTAATTTACCCAATGATTTGAGTAATGTGGATGATCCATGATAATCATATCACAAAAGGTCAAATAATTTTTACGTACACATAGTCCATGTAAATCATACCTTATCAGATGTTTACATTATTAACTAGTATATGCAATATACAACTTAATCCACACTTATGTATATATATATATATATTTTGTTCCAAATGAGAATACTGATTGATTTTTCAACTCTTTAAGTGACACGAACTAATAAATAACTAGGTTGTTGGTGTAAGATATACCAACAAGTTACCTTATTTCGTCGTGTATGTATATACACGCACATGATGTATTAGGAAACTAAATTCGATCAGTAAAAGTATTTTTGTTTTTCTAAATTGTGTGCTGGGGTGTTAAGAAGATAATCAGCCACCGTTTGGTAGCTTAATATTAGATAAAATCTTGAAATTCCGACTCACATTTTTTTTTTATATAGTTTTGCTGTGATTCAATGTAGACAACTTTCTTTGTGGGAAAATAACTTAAAAGCCCCTAAAAAATAATTTTATATCTGAAAAACACTTGAGAATATATTTCAATAAAAAAATATGTATTTTTTTCCATGGAATTTGGTGTGCTCGATGAACTTCTTCCTTTACTTATTTACTATACTTAGGCAAAGTGAATATTTTTTTTTTAGGTGCGAATCTGATCTTATCTTCATCTTGTTAAGTTTCATTGCATGGAGACATATTGCTTGTGCATATATGAAAATGAATATCTATCTCTCATTTTCTCCCCCACAAAAACCTCTGTAAGTATATAAATCCCCCAGACCACATAAAGTCCACAATTTTCTTTCTGAGAAAACAATGTATAATGAATAGATATCTTCCTCTAGAAATTAGGTCCGTAATCCAGAAATTATCTCGATTCGGGCTAATTTAGTTTTGCATGGCCTTCAAGATGATCCCTGTTGTATATGTTGTGGTAGTTTGTTTGTTTGCAATTAGCAAAGCCGCAGATGGTGCAATAGGTATGAATTGGGGAAGGCAAAGTGCTCAGAGATTGATCCCGTCCACCGTGGTGGACTTGCTGTTACAGAATGGGGTTCCAGAGGCCAGAGTTTATACTTCTCAGGAGGATATCATGCAGGCCTTTGCTGGAAGTGGGATTGGCCTCACCCTCTCCGTCTTTCATATCAACCAAATAACTACCTATGATGAAGCAAAAGCATGGGTCCAAGAAAAACTTCCATATTTCTCCTCTGCCAATATAAGGTAACACACACACATACACAAACTTATATATATATAAATGGATATGTATATTTCGATCTTTCTTAATTCATGCCTTTTTTGGAAGACTTGTATATTTCTTCACATAAGGATTTGTAAAATATAGGAAATGAATAATAGGCCTAACATGAAAATAAGGAAAAACATCATAGGTTTAAAGGACATTGCCTTGACTTGAGAACGATCCATATACGTACATGAAAACCCATTGAAAGTTAAAGGTCAAAAAGCATATTGTGCGAGCACAACTGTGAGATGGCTTTTGTAATGCCCTTATGTGTCCCTTTTTAGAGTTATTAAACATTAAGTGATTTTCTTTTCTAACTTCTTAAAAGTTTTTTTAAACTTTGAGGAGATGGTTGTTTTAGATGCCTAGAATCAAAATATTTACTTTAAAATGTTATTGCATGCAATTTACGCAGGTTTTTGTTGCATTCGGAACAACCTTTTAATTACAAAGAAAAACACAAACATAAATGTAATTATAAGAAAGCTAATTGTTTTTTCACTAACGATCAAATGTGTGAGTGATTTCACAGGCGCGTTTATCTTGGAAACTATGTATTTGACAAGGGATTGACCGACAAAACCTTTCTTGATTCTGCAATAAAAACGTTGGAGTTTATGCAAAATGCTCTCAATGATGCCGGATATGGAGACCAAATCAAGGCAACCTTGCCAAATGCTTATACAATAATAAAGGACAACATAACAAGACCATCCGAGGCAGAGTTTCGCGACGAGATCAAGGAAGAAATGAATAGAACTATCCGTTTCCTCCAGGAGAACAATGCTCCATTTGTCTTAGAAATGTTTCCCATCCAATATGTCAGTGAAAATAACTTGGATCCTAGTTTCGCATTCCCTGACAACAAATCCACGTATGTTGTTAGGGATATAAACGGGGCCCTATACACGAATGTGTTTGAATTCATGTACGATGCCTTCGTCTGGGCACTACAGAAAACAGGTGCACCTGACTTGAAAATAGTGGTTGGGCAAGTTGGTTGGCCGACGGACGGCTATCCAGGCGCCAATTCCTCGACAGCCGAGCGGTTCTACAAAAGCTTGCTACCATTGGTGGCTAGCAACAAGGGGACTCCAATGCGCCCTGGGGCGCCCATTGATACCTACGTACATTGCTTGACTGATGAACATAGCATGCCTTATAATTACCCTTTCGCGCGGCATTGGGGCATTTACAGGTCCAATGGGGAGCCCAAGTACAAGATCGATCTGACGGGACAAGGGCGCAACATCTTTCCCTCCCGGGCCAAGGGAATCATGCGCATGCCCGATCGTTGGTGCGTGTTCAATGGGAACGTAACAGATATGCCAAGGGTGAAGAGGCTATATGGTGAAGCCTGCCTGAAAGCTGATTGCACCAGCCTGGCGCCGGGGGGTTCCTGTAGCCAACTCAGTTTTGCACAGAACGTCTCGTACGCGTTCAACATGTTGTTTCAATCTAAGTTTCAAGACGAGGATGCCTGCAAATTCGAGAAGTTGGGCCAGGTGGTCTTGGAAAATCCATCTACAGATGGGTGTGTATTCCCTGTGGAGGTCGTAAAAGGTCAGCAAGTCGATTTTGAAGTTGCAGCAGGACTTCATGAGATGCCTAAATGTGCAATCTTTCTATTTTTGCTTTCAATATACTGGGCATTGTTTTAGAATCAAATTATTAGAAAGGTGCACGTGCATGGATTACCTTGGATGCGTCTATACATATACTCAAGAGGAAATTTGTTAAAGTTCTTGTCCGGCCCGTAAAGGAAGATAGTGGGTTCTCTATTGCTAAGATAATCTTGAAATTCATGGGAATGAAAGATAAGGTCATGACAGAACTTTGCGCTATATTCTATCGAAGTCTTTATCTTTGCAGAAAACTTGAGTTATAATCATATGAGAATCAGTCCACCCCCATCCCGAAAAAATAGGAAATAAAACAAAGAAGATTAAAGTAAGAGCACGACGAAATAATAATATCCATGTAAATCTTTAGCAAACGAGATCTAAGTACAATGTATTACACATATATTTGTGTAAGGGGAAAGGTTGCATGACCTTCTTTTCTATGTCTCATTCATATTATGTGTGTATATTCCACACATCTATGTCAGAGAGACAGACATAAGATGCATATCAAATTGTTCATCAAGGTGAGCATCATCCCTAACAGGGAGTGATTGTGGTGGAATAGCAGGATGATTAATTCCTGATTCTGAAACTCTCTTTGTTGAGTATATCAACAATCCCGGAAGATATTTGGAGCTTGTCGTCTCAAATAGATTTTTGTGCTGATGCAATGGCAGAGCTGAAAATTCCTGATTCCCTCAAGCTTTGGATAATGATCTATAAGCAAATTGAGAATTTAAGGATGTTGAAACGAATGTAAAATGACAAGCAAGCACAGCCAGATTCATCATCCTCAATTCTTACTATGTCGATCAGATGAACGTACCATTGGAGTATGAATTCGCGTCAAGACTCCTTCCTTTAAGAGTTTCGAGTTCACTTCCCTGTCAGTCCAGACAACATGCTCACGATACCTGGGGAAAGAAGCAGAGAGTGTAAAAAACGTATATAAAATTCAAAACTGAGCCGGAAATCATGGTATGTTGCCTGAGCAAGATTATCTTTCTAGACATTAGAATATACAGAACAAGAAATCCAAATAGTAGTAAGAGCCACAAATTGCATAGCCTTTTCGTTGACTAGAACTATAACCAAAGAAGTGAAAATCAACATCCTTCAGGTATTGATAGAAGTGTAGTTCAATGGAAAAATAAAAATAAAAATAAAAATCGCAACTTTCCAAAGTAAATCCCTCAGACAGACCTCTTACTAACAACTCTTTCTTACCAATGAATTTTTACCAAATACAGATATCTCCTCTAATATAAATAGATAGCTCTCTGACTGAAACACAAAAGAGGCTAGAATATAGAAAGAGTTAGTCCTTGTGATCGTTACCAATGAAGCATTTCTTCCTCCGTTCCCGTTGAAGCAATCAAAAAAGCCTGCAGTATCAAACAGAATTACATCCAAGTGTGATGAAATTGTAAAATTCAGATTCTTTGATAAGTACATTTAAAATGGTGACTTAAGCTATACAGATTTTCTGAATTTGGTTGAGCCTGAAAGATTACCCAACAAACAGAATTCAAGAAATGAATTTGATGGTGAGATGTGGAGATAAGTTTCTGATATCCACCAAGAAAAGATGATGCAGAGAGAGGAAACGGTGTGCTAAACTTTTTTTTGCAGATACATATGAACCCAATATCTGACAATCAAATTCAAATCCATTTTCCAAAATACAGAAAGACGAAAGATGGGGAGCGACAGAAGGTGGACGGGGGTGGAGGAGACGCAACATTGAGGCTATTCAAAAATTTCTCCCCAAAAAAAAGAAAAATAATCCATGTTTATGGTTTCTTAAAACTCACATTTCTATCGAAGTCTAACATAAAGCATCTTTCAATGTCTTCTCTTGTCGGTTTACAGCCACATCGGTTGCGTCTTGAGGTCAGGTCTGAAAACTGTGAATACGCATAGTGCAAAACAGCAGCCTCTTCAGATATGATCTCACTATGAAAGAAAAGAAATGCATAAACTCATATGTGTAACCATACTAGAATACATAAGGAAAATAAGGCAGATGGCAGAACATTTTGCATTTTTAAAATTATTCTAGAATCAGACACAAAGCCAATAATTAATCAATTGAAAGTTCTATAATAACACTATGATTGCCATTATTTGAAACAGGTACTATGTGCAAAAATCACCATACTTAGGATTCTTCATATAATTGTGCCATCTGTGTGCACCGTTGGGACGTAGATGATCATGAATACGAGCAGCTGATTTTCCATTCCCATAAGTTAGAAAATAGTTTGGATTACCATGAGAAGCTTCGTTGTAATAGGCAAAATAAGTCTCTCTTGGAAGATGGTCAAAATTCTTCTTGAACATTGTGACCTGAAACAACATGGAAAGTTCAGGACTCGTGTATCATTGCACATTCACTTTTTTCAACCCCTGATGACAAGCAATTGATAAAAAAGGAAATCTATCTTGATCATTCAGACAACTCAGATTGCACCAAAAGAGTTTTAACTGCCGACAACAATTTATATATTTCACCTTAGCTATTACAAAAAACTAATTACCTCGCTGAATGGTTCTTTTATATCATCTCTCTCTACAGCACTCTCCTGAGAAAAGAGAGATTTCATCATCTTTAAATACATATTCTTTAATCTTATGCAAATAAATGTGATCAGCATCATTCTGTTGACAGGCATACATGTGCATTAACTCACATAATTTGGAAAGACCACCATGTCAACATCTTCAGGCACATCAGATAGAATTTTTCGGACAGAATACTCTTGAATCCCAGCCGGATACATCAGCTCATCAGTGTCCAGATGGATTATCCAATCCATGCCAGCTTCCTTTAAAATAAGATAAAGGACTATTCAAGTGATCATTGAAATATAACTTCAAATCATGACAAACACATTTGAAAACATACCTTTGCCATGACAATTGCGCTTTCCATATTCAGGGTTTGCTTTACAAATAACTCATAGTTGCACGGTTTAAAGAAGAACGGTGCCAACCAAGTTTCGTTCCAGATCCGGCTAAAGATCAGAAAATGAATGTTAGACAATATGATTGATGATATATGCAAATTGCTGTGACAAGATAAGCAAACAAAGAACAGAAGTCACAACTTCAGAAAAGCAGAGAGGTTAATAAAGTGCGCATTTTATATTAAACACCAAAATGGGGGTATTTCCAAATAGGAACACCCTGTTATAACAGATTACACAGAGACACAGACACTCATAAAATGTTGTTCTAATAATGAATTATCAGACCTGTTAGCCTGTTGCCCCTCTAAATCTTGCGTTCTGTTAATAGGTTGTACTCCCTGCAAGAAATTGAAGCATTTACTAACAATTAAGTGCCCTCATCATGAAAATTTCAGATTAACATAAAGAAATTAAGGCATTCTCTAGCAGGAAGAAAAATATTGAACTACTTTCAAGAATTGAAAGTTGGAAAAAGAAAAAAAGAAGAAAGAGAAATGCAGCTACTAACCGGGATGGATTTTAGGACTTTACAAGCTTCAAGTGATGCAGCTTTCCCTTCCACAAAGAGAAAAAAGTTCGTAATTCCAATAACCTTATGATAGAATATCCATGGTAGAATCTGCTCTAAGCCAGCAGAAGTAGTTGAAGTGATGCATATCTGACATTACATATTGCGAGTAGACAGGACATCAAATGTTTGTCATAAAAAAAGTCCAAAAGTTGAATTCAGAAGGGAAATCAAAGGGAATTTTCATTTTCTGGTTCTCAACCCTCGCAAGGGGAAAAAAAAGGAAAAAGAGAAAAAGAAAGCAGAGGATGCAGCATATGATGGTAAGACTGAAGCAATTGTCTCCAGCAAAATGCCTTTCCAAAGTAAACTAAAGTCCATGCTTTTTGTCTGATCTCCAGCTTCTTAATTTGGAACTGGCATTCTGAGAATCCAGGCCATCAAGAAGTTCATGGATGTGAATGCTGCAGAAACTTCCGTGATACCTCTATTAACAGTCCCTCTTTTTAATTTTCTTGACCACTACCTTGCAATTTATATTTTTTTAAATATACATTTTCTATGAATCATATATATTAATAGTGTGCATCAAACCCAACATGAGAAAATACAAACCCGAATTACCGCTTCTATAACATGGCTCTATTCATTATCTATGCAAAAAAAACTTAAAAAGATGCATGTCTACATATGTGAACTAAAAGATATTCAGATATAAATGCATGCATAGTAAAATATATCAGCAAGAATCACAAATATCAAAAACCCCATAAAATTATCATACTCCAAAAACTCTTAATAAAACATGCATGTCACCACCACACAATCAAAACTTGAAAAACGAACCTTGGGGTTAAGATCCGACCCGAAGTCGAACTTCCAATCCCTATAGTAAGGAAACGACACCGTGGCATGCTGGACAGGTATTCCGCAACTATTAAGGATGAGGGAGAGGAGCGAAAGGGTCTGGGAAAGGTTATAACTGGCGAGTCTTGTTTGCTGTTTGAAATTCGGATTATAGGGTCGGGCAAATGGAGGAAAAAAGCGAGCAATGCGAGAGAAAGGAGGAGAATGAAAGTGCAGAATCCGATGAGGCGATAATTTAGGGAGGAGGTGGGTGGTCTGACAGCTTTGAACAGACCGGCCATTTCAGAGTAGGCTTCGAATGTGTATTCTGATATGTGTATATATATGGTATCTGTATGCGTATGTGTATGTCCTATATGTATATTTTACATGCAGAGATGGGAGAAGGGGTTGAGGCATGAGTTTGGGAAAGACAAGGGAACTTAGTTAGAGCCGTTCTGTAGCTGGACTTATGTTGTCACAGTTCCTTTGTTCTTTTAACTCGTGTTTTTGTTCATCATTTGCTTCCAAAACAAAAGAAAAAAGGATGCTCCTTTTGATAAAATACACAACTTAATATTTAATTTGGGATTAGCTTATTACATAAATTCATCAATATTTTTTCAAACGTGATACTTAAGATTTGTTTTTCAATAGCGGCATTATTTCAAATACAATTATAAACTATTGCATTTTAAAATATAGTTAAGTTAATCGATAAACAGAATTTCAGAAGCATTCAATTTAAGATGGAAAACATGATATTTTTATCTATATCTATCTATCTATATTTATACTATATATATTATTATTATTCATTTATTTATATTTATATTTATTATTATATTATTATATTTATATTATATATTATATATTTATAAAAGTATGAATTTTTTTTCACTTTTTGATTCAACTAAAATACCCTTTTAAAATTATTAATTTTAATGATAGTTATGTAATTTAATAATTATAAAATTTTAGAATAAATAATATTATTTAATTAATTGGTTAATAAGATTATAGGATTGTTAAAATAAAAGAACACCAAAAGTTCAAAACAAACTCTGCTTTCAACTATTGATATTCTAAAAATATACGTGAAAATTATATTTATAAGCAATTCACTGTTTTTATCTCTTTTGTTCATTTATGTATTCATATTTTGATTCAATTAATTTATTAAATAAATATTTTTAAAAAATAAAAATTAAATAGTTTAAATTTAAATAATAAAATCTAATTGTATTTTGAATTTATAATTTTTAGTTTGCTAAGGTAAAATTAAAGAAAAAAGTATAAATTAATTAATAAATATAAATTTGATTCCAATAACCTGGCGGGGTTCATGTAGCCAACTCGATTTTTCCCAGAACGTCTCCTACGGGTTCAACATGTTCTTCCAATCAGAGTTTCAAAACGAGAATGCGTGCAAATTCCAGGGGCCCGGCAAGGTGGTCACTGAAAACCCATCTACAGGTAGTTGTGTATTCCCTGTGGAGTTCGTAAGAGGTCAGCAACTCGATTTTATATGCAGTTGCAGATGGAAAAAGAATTCATGAGATGCCCAGATTTGCAGCAATCTTTGTATTTTTGCTTTCAATCTTCTGGGAATTGTTTTAGAATTAAATCACTAGAAAGTTGCATGTGGATAGACAATCTTGTTCAAGTTCTTGTTCCCGATCCATAAAGGCAAACAATGTGTTCTCCGGTGCTAGGATAATCTTGGAAGGCATGTGAATGGAAGATGAGCTCATGACAAAACTTGTACTATATTCCATCGATGTCTTTATCCTTAGCAGAAAACTTGAGTTATAATCATATGAGAATCACTCCACCCCCATCCCAAAAAAGAGAAGAAAAATCAAACAAGAAGTTTAAAGCAAGAGCACGATGAAATATTACCATCCATCCATGTAAATCTTTAGTAAACAAAATCTCAAGTTGAATATATTACGCATAAATATAAACTTGTGTAAGGAGAAAGTTTGCATGGCCTTCACGTATAGAAGTCTCATTCATATTATGTGTACGTTGTCCACACATTTATGTAAGAGATGAACACAATATGCACATCAAATATGTCTGTTTCACAAACAATTGTCCTTTTGTTCATCAAGGTTAGCATCATATTGTGGTGGAATAGCACGATAATTAATTGTTAATTCTAAAACTTTCTTCGTTGAGTATATCTTGTGTTCAACATCCCACGATGTGTTAATACTACGAGAAGATATTAGGAGCTTATTGTCTGAAATAGTTTCCTGTGATGATGCAACGGGCAGAGCTGAAAATTCCTGATTCCACCTCAAGCTTTGAATAATGATCTACAACCAAATGGAGAATTTAAGGATGTTGGAAATAATGCTATCATGTAACAGCACAAGCAAGCATAGCCAGATCCATTATTCTCCATATACAAGCAGACAATTACTACCATGTCAATTGGATTTCCATTACTTATTTTTTAGGCCAAATCACTCTACTTTTCATTTCATTTTCGTCCATCATCTCCAAAATGTCCCATTATAGTCCTTCATCTCTATTGTTCGTTTCATTAACGTACATAACCGCATAATTCCGTTACTAATTGATTAGAATCTATTAAAATTGGATGGAATATTTCATTACCAAGGATGTTTTATTTAAAAAATAAAATGTAAAAAAATTGTTTTTACGGTAGTCAACATATTGTTTTCAATTCCACGTAAACTCAAAAAAATTATGATCCAAATAAATTAATTTAATAATTACTCTATTAAATTCTGATTTTGATATCTGCATGTCAGATATTTCAGCCAAAAATATTTTGATTTGAATTGGGTATCAATTCATTCAGCCAAAAATTCACTCTTGATTAGTCTCCAGAAAACTTCAGCAAATCCAGATTCAATTCAAATCATTGCTGAGAAAACAGGATGAGTTTCCCTGATCCTCCACCTCCATCACATCCATTTATGTCACTGCCTTTTGCTGGCAGTGATTCCGCCAGGTTTTGGCCTCCATACTTGCTGGAAAATGAACAGCCTGATATATTTTTACAGTTTGACCGTCTTCCTCCTTTCAAGAGACCAAGAAATTCTGAAAACCCACAAAAAAACTTTGCACCCTTTCCAGCAATGAATCCAAGAATGAACCCTGGAAGTAAGGGTACAAGCCATATATTTCACAAGACGCGAATCTGTGCCAATGGGGAGCATTGCACATTTGCTCATGGTGTTGAAGATTTACGGGAGCCCCCGTCCAACTGGCAAGAGCTTATTCGGGAAAAGGGTGATGATCAAAGAATGATTCATAGGATGAAAACTTGCAAGAAATATTACAATGGAGAAGAGTGTACTTATGGGGAAAATTGCAACTTCCTTCACGATCTTCCTCATTATGCTCCTCCTACGAAATTTAAGGTTGATGTGCCGAGGAAGAGGGAGAGTTCTGTTATAAGCATTGGAACCACAGGGGATGCTGCCGGCAGCAGCAGCAGTTATTTTGATCAAATTGGCAACTTGGATACTTGCCAATCCAAGACAGTTTTCTGGAAAACTAAGCTTTGCAGTAAATGGGAGATGGGGCAGTGCCCTTTTGCTGAAAAATGCCATTTTGCTTATGGCCAGTCGGGTATATATTTTGACATCACGACTTCAGTTAAAGAGAAATTCAAAGTGTAAAATGGAAACGAGTATAGGAGTTTTTGAGGTGTGCTGATTGAACTATTTTTGGTCCTCTGACTCGAAATTCACTTTTTTCTGAAGTTCAAAATGTCATTTTTGAGATGATATTCAGCTGATGGCATTATATACACCATTTTTTTAAAGCTGATCAAACAATATAATGAAATAGCTTCTTGATGTGGAGTGAAATCCGAGTTGGGATCAAAATGTCAATTCTTCTCGATAATAATTAAGCTAATCACCGTAGAGAGAGTCCAACTTGCAATACTAACAAGTTGTTTCAACTTTTTGTCTTGAGGAATCGAAAAAATACAAGAACTAGAATTAACAACAGAGTAGTGAGTTCACAAAAAAAAAAAGAGAATGGATAAAAATATTTATAGTTGAATCTTGAGAGTAGTGGATAACTCGTACTATCTTTCTAATGTGTGTGAGCAATTAGGACCAAGCTGGGGACTCTGAGATAAAATGCCTCAAGTCTATCTTATTTATGCCTTTTGCAAAGTTAGCATACGGTACTTTAAACTATAGTGATATTTCTGTTTTTGACCGAGTTTGAAGTTTTCTGGTACCCTTGTTGCTGAGGTAGAACTGGGTACGAACTCAGGCTCCATTCCAAGAAAGCCACCCTCAGCTTCTGCTAATTTGATGATTGCTGCTCCTCTAAATGAGGATGGAGAAGATAAGAGATGACATCAAAATGGAAACTAACCAACAAGATTAATCGAATTTATGCCGACTGGTTAGATGATCAAACCCCACCCTACTGCCCGCCAAGCAAGGGGAGGTATAAGGCTTTGAAACTATGATCCCACAATTACTAAAATCTCCATACTGCTACAGGTCCTATATTTGGCTCATTCACCTTATTATTTTTTGTGGAATATTCAGGTTAAAATTTGGTTTTCATCGTCAAAATTGAAAAATGTTTTATTTTCTTAATTCCTCGTACTAATGTTCTGGTAATTCTCCCAAGTCCTAACACACCCACCCAAACAAAATATTGAATAAGAGAATCCTTTATGAGTAATAAACACCAACGTTAAGCCTTTTGCTACACTTCTCTGTTTCTTCAGTTTCCAATTCTGTTCTTATGCTTGATCTAGGATACTGTCAAAGATTTTGGAGAAGATATATAAATGAAGTCCTCTGGTCGGCTAAACGAGTTTTTTCAAGTTGTATTTGGTGTTACAAGATAGCTTGGAAAGTGTTCAAGCTTACCATAAAACTTTGATGAACTTATTACAGATCTGAGGGATGAAAAAATCTTGACATAAATGAAAAATCATATAATCAAATCCCACAGTAGTAGGGTCTAACCGTCTACAGATGCCACTTGACTGGTTTAAAAATGGCATTGCAGTTGGAGTTGGAGAGTGTATCAGGATCCTTTTTGCCTGAGAGAGCTACAAGATTTGTTTTGAATCATCTCCGCAGTAATTTTAATACATCTCCAACCAGATGCAATGACCCCGTGACAAGAACCTGTAAATTCAGAATCACAGATATGTGCAGCAATCAGCAATTCCTAGTATTGGGTCTTTTCACTGTAAAAAAAGTCCTCAAAAACAATGCAAATCATTTTTATCATGAATGATCAAAGATATATAGCATACCATTTCAAAAATCAGTATCCAAGAAAGTGTATAAGAAGACATGCACTCCTCATTAGAACTATATGCAGTCAATATATGTGTAAAGCTAGTCTGGAAGTTTGGCAAGTTCAATTTTGAGCCCAATAAAGTTAAAATGCTTCTTAGAGATGAAGGAATTCAAATGCAAGTAAAGAATTCAAGTATTGATGCAGGTAATAATATCTGGTAGCATTTGTAATCTTCAGACGCTAGAAATATGCTATGTCATAAGTAGCCTAAGTAAAAGCATTCAGTATATATCGAAGCAAGTACGGTTAGAGCTGCAGGCTTTGTTAAATTCCTTTTTGGTGGTTTACCTGAATTCTAAATGAAGGATTTTCTTTAGCATAATCCCTTAACCAATTGATAGTCATCGGCAGTGAAGAAACCACAGCACTGCAAGCAAAGTGTCCATCGGCTGGACTGCAATTGGATACATCCTCATGAATGAACCT
Source organism: Paulownia fortunei (assembly GCA_019321725.1). NCBI lineage: Eukaryota > Viridiplantae > Streptophyta > Magnoliopsida > Lamiales > Paulowniaceae > Paulownia > Paulownia fortunei. Next base: position 20,348 of record JAGSPU010000037.1, on the reverse strand, counting down.
GCATGGTGGAGTACTCGCTGGTATTTGCATCTCAAAACTCTTGCAAAGGGCATCTGCTTGGGCAAAGAAAGAAGATATCAGCAAGCCTAATCGTCGAGGTTCTAATAAACTCAAAATATAAATAGCTAGACCAAATAACCCGTTTTTCAGCAACCACAAATCAAGAAAGTGATATCTTAATTCATATTGATAGGTAACAAAAAGGGAAACTATTTTTGGACCCTCAAACTCTTGTCCTATTTTAATTCTTATAAGCTAAAGTGTATCGTTTTACTTCCAACTCTAAATTTGTATCGTTTTGCACCTTTTGATTTGCTTTCCATTTTTCCAACCAGATAAATAAAATTTTCACTTCACACAACTTAAGTAGTAATACAGTGAAAACGTTAACCACAGATCTGTCCACAGATTGCTAGACCATCACCACCATCGGTCCCTTCGCCAGAATTTCTCTGGTGAACAGCCACACCACCTGATCGCGCTATCACCTGAATCAACTGGAACCAATTGTATGATGACAAATTTACCAAAATTGGACTCCCGTGTTTGTATTCAACAACCCAACACGACTTGGCTAATTCCAGCCCCACCTAAGACAAGACATGATCACCCATGACCAATCACAGCTTGTTGCAGTTCATCCCATTTTATCTTCTCTGCCTTCAAAATCATGGCACATCCTTGTCATCATTACCCATGACCAATGCCCTCGCCTTTGCTGTTTTCCCAGAAAACCACTCTCATAGCCCACAGCACTAAAGTTCCTAACTACAAATTAGAGTCTTCCCTTCATCAGCCAATAACAGAGTTCTCCACTGCCAATCGCCATCCACAAATCATTCCAACCAAAAGAACCAGAGTCTGTAAGAAACCTCTTCTTCAAACCATTTCAAAGTTCCAAAAAAATGTCCATTTATTTATTAGGAGTAGGTGCGGCATGTGGGGTGGCTCTACACTTGGTGTCCTCCTCTAGAAGCTATTGAAGGCTTGAAACATTTGATTTCTTGTAGTGAAGCTACATAGGTGATTATAAGTTTGTAACCAGTAGTCAATTCAGAGTTGCGAAGAACATAAGAAGAAACCGGAAGACAGAGAGAAGGGACAGGGAAGGAGTAATCAGTTCAGTGAGATACTATAAGCATTTCAAGGTTGTAAATAAGTCGCACTGATGTCAAAAAACAACTAATGGAGGTCACCTTTTCCATGAATGATCTTCTCCCATACTCTCTGAAGGTTAAACTGCCACGTTAAATCCTTGGAAGGGATCTCTAAAGGGATGGCCGAGGAACCAGAAGTGACCTTGTTATAAGTCGAGATACTCGGAACGAAAATAGCCTTTGCGAAACAAGTACCTGAAACACAGGTCATGGTAAGTCTGATAATGACTAAACCCCACTATGAGAAACCGGAAAAGTAAATTGAGAAAAAACACACCAAAAAAAAAAATGGCCACAAAATTTCAGCTCCGATTATATTTTCCAAATACTTGATTTAATATATAGTCACTAGTGAAGAAAAATTACATTCTGAACTTGACACTGTCCAGGTAGCAATAAAATAGCATTTGACTTAAAAGATGATTCTTAACATATAGTTACATGTGAATATTTATAAGCATAGACTTTATTTTACTTTGAATGAAGGGTACCAAAATCCTCCATTTTGCCAATAAGCATTCAAAGAGGACACCAACTTGAAAGCATACAAATGACAGCTGATGATTTCACAAAGTGTGAACTGGTTAAATATGACGTCATATAAGGTAGTGGTGTTTCTGGAAAAAGTTCATACTTATATTAGCTATCATTAATTGGAAGATCAAATCACAATACGACACAATGTGTGCCCAATACCTGATAAAGCGCATGTATCAACAAGTGTTGGAAGAAGAATTTGGGGATCTCTCACATCCATACAGTTGAATAAGAGAATCTGCAATATAAATACTGCATAAGAGAGTTGGTAAAGATAAAAGAGGAAGATCCAGTGTAATACGTTCTACTCAGTTGAACACCCTTAAAAAAGGAAAATGCATAGCTTGATTAACCACTTCCTTACTATGTACAAGGATCATTAGGAAATCCTACCTTCTTGGAGATTTTGTCTGACTCATTCTTTCCCAATTGAGCATGACCATTACTCCAAAGTTCTTCCATAGTTTGAGGCTTCGACGAGAGTGATGGAACTGATGATTGGTTCATTTCCTCTTCCACAGCGCTAGAAAACCACCTGGCACAAGCTTCCATGCTTTCAGGACTGTGAGCCCCATCCAAGTAGAAGACCAAATCCCCTGAAGTACTTCCATTCACTCCAGCCATATCAGAAGATTTCAGAGAAGAGTCGTAAACAATCTGAGCCCTTCCAGAAAGACGTGCTGTTGAAAGGCCCCTTAAAAATGCCTCAGGCAAATTGTCTTCCAGGTCAGCCTGATCAATGCCCAAACAGTGTTACTAGTTTAATTGGAAGGGCCACAAAAAAATAAATAAACTAAAATAAAACAATAAAAAAATAAAACTAACTATTGAAATATTACCTATCAAGATAGAGGATTAGAAAGCACAAATATAAAACAGATGAAAGAGTTTCCCTGAATTACAACTGGAAATCTAAACATATGAAACAAAGAAAAATGCTGCTCATCATTTTCCAGAAGTGGAAGGCTTGCATCACTTCATTATAACATGGAATTATCAAAATGAAGACACAATCATGTGGCCAAGATTAATAACTCAATCTTGGCACCCTGAAAGCCTCAAATGGCATATTTATTCCTTCTCAGACACACTTCGTCTACTCTCGTCAAGTACTTTTAAATATGATGCCTTCTTATTCTCATTCCCGATATTCAACAGAATACCGTCAAAGGTCCTTGAAATTCTTACCTAATCCTCTCTCTCTGTTACATGCAAAATATCCAAGCTTTCACAATTTAAAACAATATTAAGAGGTAAACAACACTAAGTTCACTATGTACCAAGACTACAGAATCCATAAATCCAGTTACATGAATAGGTATTCTCATACGCCTCAAGGTAAAGAAAATTGGACCCAATAGGACTACGATAGAGTTTAACTGACATGTTGGAACAGCTTTTCCCAATTTCCTGTACTCTGGAGCCAACGTTTACAAAGGGCAACAGCAAGACCAGCATTGGTCAGTTGGTGGTCACCAGACAAGCTTAGTTCCTTTCCTTTTAATTTTCTACGATCAAGAGGGGCAACAACTTCCAAGGGGACCTGCAGCAAGTAATATACGAGTCAAAGAGCCTTACTTAAAACTTATGCACATACTATTTTGCCATTGGTTATATACAAGAGTCGTACAGCATTTGACGAATTTTACCATTCTATCACTTCCGAACTATGAGATCAAGTGATTCAGTCTTGGATTTAAATGTCTAGACACAAATGCATAAAGTTATGTGTTGGGAAAATAAGAATGTTAACCGGAATAAATCTGATGCTTTAGGCACATGCTTGGAGGTATATGTTGCAAAAATAATGATATTTAAACCTGAACAATGCTGATGCTTTAGGTAGGAACCGCAATTCATTCAACAAACAGATTCACTCATTCACTAGAAGTCATAGAAGAATGAGGCAGAATCAGACTATGAGCTCATTTGCAAAATTTGCTCATGTGATCTATCCCAAGATCATCTAAATTTAATCATTTGACTGTCCTGAGAACAGATTGGGAAGAAAAATAATACACGATTCAAATCTTGTCACCATTTCTCAACTATTCATACTTTCAGAAAGCTAAGGGGAGATTTCAAGTGATGGGTGTTCTATATGCCCCATTTCAGAGAAATATGTAGACAGATATATTTTACTGGGCAATGAAATGACGGCAAGTGTCAAAAGACGATATTTTGGCAATTCAAAACATATCTTGTAAATTATGAAAATAAATGTCAATATTTTGGTAATTCAAATTATATCATGTGATTAAGAAAGTGAATGTCAATCAAATCATGGAGGGCTAATGAAATAGTGCTACTTCATCAATTAATCATAGCAATAGCTCCTATCCTACAAGTAGGGGTGATCTCACAATTCTACATTCAAGCAAAAGAGACATTAGATTAGGTTTCCAGAATTCTCCTTAACTCAAATTAATCAAATTCAAGAAGATCCATGATATTCAAAGAGGATATCAAGGTATTCGTTGCGGAGCTCCCGAAGTCAGTGTGTTCAATTTGAGATTATAGTGCCAAATCATCGAGTTAAAGTTATCAAGTGACAAATCAACTTCGAAGGAGATCAAAGTGTAAAACTCCACCTTCAAGTCATCAAAATCCAAATATTGCATTCTTGAAGTGAAGAATCAGAAGATCAAAATAGGATTAGATCGACAATTGATCACCAAATTAATAAATTTTCATTTGCACTATTTTTCTTGTCTTGTTATTTTTGCAAACACAATATTTATGTTACAAAATAATCAAACAAAATGCCTTCATATTTTGCCAGGTAGAAGTAATAAAGAAGAGATAACATAAATGTAGAAACAGAGAGCAGTTATTAGATAGCTATTTTCATTATGTTTTCTCCTCAAGATTTGGTATGTCGTATATCTAAGTTCCAAAACTTTAACAATCTGGCACAAAGTAGCATTATGGAAAAGAAAACAACCTGCAGGAAATAAGTTTCTATGAAACAAATCATAAATACACGACAAGCCATAGTGTAGAATATGCCCAACATAAACACCAAGATCTAAGGAAAGGTTGAGATACCATCAAATCCCTGGCCTTCTCCTGAAGAACATCCATTGCTTCAGATAGTTGTGGTACTGTGAACGCGGGGACTTGAAGCTTCAGGAGCAGAAGAAAAATCAACCCATTTCAGAAAATACTAGAACTAGAAACTGCCAATTCAAATGTCAAAAGAACTAAGCAATAAATAATCCTTGACAAAGTTGAACCCACACTGTTTTGGTTTCACATTAAAGGGTTTGTACCTTAAAAATTCCAGCTTTGTGAGAAGCAATCTGCCCCAGTGTATCTCCTGCATAACCTTCCACAAATTAACTGCCATCTATGCATAAAAAGATGGAAATAGCAGAAAGAACTAGCAGCGAGAATATGAAGTGGAGAAGAACACACCCAATGTTTCCATATGATCCATGCCCAATGGACTAACACCACAGACAACAGGATCCTTGATCTGTTCAATTCATCACCAAAGGATATGATCATGACATTAAGTATTTAATAACAAAAAGAAGTCACTAAGTCGATATGAGCTTAGGCAGTTAATTTCACGAAGTTGACTAAGACTACGTCAAAGCAAGTAAAGATAGAAACATTACCACATTTGTTGAGTCCCTGGTCCCTCCAAGACCAACTTCTATGATAGCAACATCTACCTGCCAACACAACTCTGTTAAAACAAATACAAAAATTAAACAAAAGATTTGAGTACATTGGATAAAGTCTTACAAATTGGCCACAAAAGTTTATCCTAATTATGGCAATCTTGTGAAAAGAAGATATAAGGATTAAGCAAAAAGATGTAACATTCTTTGATTAAGCTACTATTAACCAGTGGTTCAAATTAAACATATCAGATAAGGGGTTGAGGTGAAGTCGGATGATATAATTAGGTAGAATGTGATAGGTAGAATACACAAACATCTAACCAGTGTTTGGAATATAGTCCAGATGACTAAATGAAATTAACACTCAATAACCTCTTTCTTGAGGAGTATAATTTTATACAGTTCATAAATATATATATATATATATATATATATATATATATGTTGTTGGAGATCAAAACTGATTTCTAGGGATTTTCCAGTCTAAGGAAATCAAATCTGGATTCTTTCCTTTCTAGGGGCTAATGAATTAGCATCATTGGTCTAATTTGTATATGATTATGTCTGATTGTACATTCCTAAATTAGGCTAGTTTTCTTTTCTTAAAAAATTCTGAACTTGTATTTATAGCGCTACAGATTCTTTTCAGTAATAAATATGAATAATTCTTTCACAAAACTCTAGATGGTATCAGAGCCATTTGAAAGAAAAAAAAATAAAAACTAGCAGGCTACTATGGCAGAGAAAGGGGAGAAAACATCTATGTCTGGTCAGATGGTGAATCCAATAGAACGTCCTGCCATTCAAATCACTACACACAGGCTGAATGGAGAGAATTTTCTTCGATGGGCGCAGTGTGTGAAATTTTTTGTTAGTGGCCGAGGAAAGATGGGGCTACTTGATGGTACAAGAAAACCATTGAAACTAGGAGATGATGGATACCAAACTTGGCATGCAGAAAACTCAATGATTATGGCCTGGTTGATTAATTTGATGGAATCAGTAATTAGTCAAGGATACATTTTTTACACAACCGCAAAGGATATTTGGGAGGTAGTAAACTTGATGTACTCAAACTAGGGAAATGATTCCAAGCTTTATGAATTGAGTAAGAAAGCAAGATCAGTTAAACAAGGTGATTCTTCTGTAATGTCCTATTATAATGCTCTTAATATATTGTATCAAGAAATCGATCTCTACCAAATGGCCGAATGGAAAGATCCAGAGGACCAAGCCTTATACCGAAGATTGGTTAAAAAATATCGTGTTTTTAAATTTTTAGCAGGCCTACGAGCTGAATTCGATCAAGAAAGGGGTCGAATTCTCAGCCTTACCCCAATTCCATCCCTTCGTGAAGTCTTTAATGTCATTCGAAGGGAAGAAAGTCGGCTGCGATTCATGATGGTTGAATAAAAAATGTCCCATACAGAGAGCTCAGCACTTGTAGCATCAAAAACAAGTCAACTTAGTGTTGGTAACTCTGGAAATCCATATGCGAATGTTACTCTATAGAAAAATATGGGAAAAAGGTATTATAAGGATTGCCTTTTGGTGTGATCATTGTCAAAAATCATGACATACACGCGAAACGTGCTGGAAAATAAATGGCAGACCACAACACTTTAGCAAAGGAAGTTTTGGTCATGGATTAAATAATAACAATGGAGGAGGCAGAGTTTTCCAAGCAATAAGTGAACCCCAAAAGCAACAAAATCCATAAGGCATCGATTTTCCTAATTTCACCAAAGAACAACTTAAGCAATTTTACAGGTTCATGTCTCAAAATGTTAAAATCAACACTCCCTCTGCCAATTTGGCTCAATCAAGTAACTTTGTTACTGCTCTCTCTGTTGCTTCTCAAAACTCTAACACCCTTGGATCATCGATTTACGGGCTACTGATAATATGACAGGATCTGCCAAAATCTTTTACTCTTATATCCCATGTTCTGGTCATAAAAAGATAAAAATTGCTGATGGTTCTTTGTCTTCTGTTGTCGGAAAAGGAAGTATCCAAATTTCAAAAAAATTATTTCTCAATTTAGTTTTGCATGTGCTAAATTTATCTTGCAATTTGTCTCCATTAGCAAGCTCACTCGAGATCTAAATTGTTCTACTAAATTCTCTTCAACTCATTATGTATTTCAGGATCTGTGTACGGGGAAGAAGATTGACAATGCTATCGAGGTTGATAGACTCTTCTTGAAGAAAAAACAAAAGATGAGAAAATATTAGAGAATGTTGGGAGAGGATATCAAGTTGAAGGAGTGGATGGTAAATATACCGAAATTTGGATGTGGCATTTGAGATTAGGGCACCCTAATTTCTTGTATTTAAAATATTTGTTTCCTAAACTTTTCAAGAATAAAGAGTGTGAAACTTGCGAGTATGCTAAGCATCATAGAGTTTCCTTTCCTGCTCAAGTCTATGAAAAATCTAGTCCATTCTCATTAGTTCATAGTGATATATGGGGTCCTTCTCGTATCAAAACCCATACTGGTACCCGTTGGTATGTGACATTTATTGATGATCATTCTAGGGTTTGTTGGATCTATCTTTTGAAAGAAAAATATGAGGCAGCCACTGTTTTTAAGCAATTCCATCAATTGATAAAAACTCAATTTCAAACCACAATTAGTATTCTTCGTACTGATAATGGGAGAGAGTATTTTTCAAAAATTGTGGGTGATTATTTGCAAATAAATAGTATTGTTCATCATTCATCTTGCATTGATACTCCACAACAAAATGGGGTTGTAGAAAGAAAAAATCGTCACCTTCTTGAAGTAACTCGTGCTATGATGTTTCAGATGAAAGTACCAAAAGTTTTTTGGGGGAAGCAGTTTTGAGAGCATCCTACCTTATAAATCGAATGCCTACATGTGTCCTAAAGTATGAGACTCCTATTAACACCCTAAAGTCTTTCTATCCAACATCTCACCATCTTTTCTCATCCTTTAACTCCTAACGTTTTTGGTTGCACGGCCTTTGTTCATACACACAATCATAACCGAAGCAAACTTGATCCTCGAGCTCAGAAATGTATTTTCTTAGGATATTCTCCAACACAAAAAGGGAATAAGTGTTTCACTTTTCGCATTGCGAATCCCCAACTTTTCCACCAAAAATGTGTACAAATCGCTCCTTTCAGGGATCCTTCCATTCTCAAATTCATTCAAGAAATAGTAAAGCTTTAACCTCAGTAAATCATCATGCTTATCAATTAACAATTTCGACTTCCTTGACTGTTTCCTCAACAATTCAACTTGTTCTTTAACTTCTTCAGACAAATTAATATCAATGAGAGGAAAAACATCCAAAAGGGTTGAGATTTCCTGATTCATATCATGGAAATGACCTGAAATTGATTGGTTCTGAAGAAATTATTCTTGACAATGGAAACTACTGGCAGTTAGTTAACTGCTCCACTTGCACTGGATTCTTAAAATCTTTCCAGACAACAAAATGAAGTTATTCTGCAAACCCTACTAAGAAATATTTTGTCTCTATGGATGTGCCCTTCTTTGAAAACCAACCTTATACAGACTGAGAGTTTCTTTAGGGGGAGAGCAACAATGAAGGAAATTTTGGGAAATTGTCCACAAATAATCTGCTTTCTCTCCACTTACTGAAAGTCTCATTGCCACAATTGAGAATGATAATGAACATGAAAAAGGGGTTGAGACAAATAGGGAAGATTTGGAAACCAGGGGAGAACAAAAGAAGTTATTGTATACTCCAGAAGAAGGAAGTCTCAACCACCTCTTAATGACATTGCACAATCTTCATCTTCAGCTACAGAACTTGTTGAAACGGTGGTTGAGTCAAGTCAAGGTAATTACCTGTCTTTGATGATCTTGATATGGCAATTGCTCTTAGAAAGTCTGTTCGAACCTGTACTCAACATCCCATTGCTCGTTTTTTTTCTTCTGGCAAACTCAGTAACTCTTTTCGAGTCTTTACTGCTAATCTATCTCGATCAAGTGTACCTAATGATATACAGGAAGCATTAGGAGTTCCTGAATGGAAGGATGCAATTTATGAAGAGATGAAAGCCCTCCACAAAAATAAGACTTGGGAAATTACTGATTTGTCAGCCAACAAAAGACCTGTAGGTTGTAAATGGGTTTTCACCTTGAAGTTTAAAGCTGATGGAAGTATAGAAAGACACAAAGCAAGACTTGTTGCAAAGAGGTATACACAAACTTTTGGTATTGACTATCAGGAGACATTTACATCAGTGGCAAAGATGAACACAAATAGAATTTTGCTATCCTTAGCTGCAAAGCTCGAGTGGCCACTCCAACAATTAGATGTGAAGAATGCATTTCTTCACGGAGACTTGGAAGAAGAGGTCTACATGGAGTTACCACCTGATTTCGAAGAACGTCTTGGGTTAGGCAAGGTGTGTAATTTGAAGAAATCTCTTTATGGCTTGAAGTAATCTCCACGTGCGTGGTTTGAAAGTTTACTCAATCAGTGAAGAGTATGGGCTACACTCAAGGGCAGACAGATCACACTATGTTCTATAAGCATTCTCTAAGGCAAGGTAACTATTTTGATAGTTTATGTAGATAATATTATTCTCACTGGTGATAATGAGCAGGAAATGAGGAGATTGAAGAAATCTTTGGCACAATCTTTTGAAATCAAGGACCTGGGAAATTTGAGATACTTCTTGGGCATTGAGGTGGCCAGCTCAAAGAAAAGGACTGTTCTGTCTCAAATGAAGTATATTTTAGACCTACTCAAAGCAATGGGAATGTTAGGTCGTAAACCCATTGAAACACCAGTGGATGCAAATATCAAGTTGGGCACACGATCGGGTATTAAAGGTGTAAATAAGGAGGGTTATCAAAGATTGGTTGGAAAATTATTTTACCTCTCACATACTCGCCCAGACATTTCATTTGCAGTGAGTATGGTAAGCCAGTTCATGCATAGTCCTAATGAGGATCATTTACAGGCGGTGTTTAGAATCCTCAAATATCTTAAGGCAACGCCCGGAAAGGGACTCTTATTCTCTAAACAAGATGGCCACTTGATGTTAAAGCCGAAAATAGTCTTGTGTGTTTGTCCTATATCTCTTCCAATAAGCAACTAGCTGATATCTTGACAAAAGGGTTGCCTAGACATCAATTTCAAGAGTTCATAGGCAAGTTGGGAATGGAGGATATCTACCAACCAGCTTGAGGGGGAATGTTTTAAAATCAAAGCTGATTTCTAAGGATTTTCCAACAGGATATTTTAAGGAAATCAAATCTGGATTCTTTCCTTTCTAGGGGCTAATCAATTAGTATCATTGGTCTGATTTGTATTTATGTCTGATTGTACATTCCTAAATTTTCCTAAATTAGGCTAGTTTCCTTTTCTTAAAAAATTCTGAACTTGTATTTATAGGGCTGTACAGATTCTTTTCAGTAATCAATATGAATAATTCTTTCACAAAACTCTAGATATATATATATTATATATATAATCAGCATAAATAATGGAGGATTGAGATTGTACTCATACAGCAAATATATAGCATATAGAAACAATCCCAAAAGGTGGAGCAGTCCATTCTTTGAATCTCATATCTGAATGTGAATTATAACTCTTAAAAGATTTAGCAAAAAAAAATTTAGGCAAGAGTCAAAAACTTTTCACACATTAATGATACAAACAGACTTCTGAGTAATTAAGAACATATAATTTGACTTAAATTGCAAATTTGGTAAGAAAGTGTAGTATAATCAAATTACAACTCTTCTTTCTCTATTTTCACCAATCAACGCGCCTCAGATTTAGTTAAACTATAGCTACAGTTCAGTTGTTTGTGTGGTGTCTGTGTGTGTGTGTGTGTGTGTGAGAGAGAGAGAGAGAGGACATCAATACCCTACCTTTTCACATGCAAAAATTTTAAAGGCCAATACAGTGAGGAACTGGAAAAGTGGAGGCATAGGCAAATCATCAGTGACATTCTCCTGTTAATAAAAATTTCCATGATTAGGCAATTAAATAGCTGAAAATTACAATACACTGTAAACCAAGCAAAATTCGAACTTTAAGAAAATTGTTAGGATTATAGGACTTCCAGATTTAAAGATTATAACACCTTTCTTCAAAGTTCCATTTCTATTTCAAACACTTATAAAGTGAAAAATCTTAACTCCCAGCTTAAGACCAGTGATCCAGCAAGGGAGAAAAGATGATGAAAATGAATCAATCATTTTTATAGTTTTTAGCTAGTCCATTTTACATCCAGTGAAATTCAACCATCTTTTGACAAGGTATATTATATACCTTACCATTTGTCTCCCTTGATATGCTAACAAATTACTAAAATTCTTAACTCCCAGCTTAAGACCAGTGATCCAGCAAGGGAAAAAAGATGACGAAAATGAATCAATCATTTTTATTGTTTTTAGCTAGTCCATTTTACATCCAGTGAAATCCAACCATCTTTTGACATGGTATATTATCTATCTTACCATTTGTCTCCCTTGATATGTTAACAAATTACTGAAATTCAACTATTTGGCTTAGGAATCAGGTTACCAGGTCTCCCATGGAGGGGGAACAACACAAGGAGAAACAATCATTAAAACACAGACAACCTGAAAATGCAACTTATTTTTTACTGGGGAACGGGAGAGCTCAAATCGAAGATCAAGATCACCATATTTTAGAAAGAAATACTGAAAAAAATGGAAGAACCAACAAGAGAACTAAGTTTATTAGTATACCTTCAGCTGATGCCAACATTCCCAAAAATAATGTAGAAATTTTTCTTCTGATATATCCAACCTATGAGCCAGAGAGAAGAGAATAAGGAAACACAACAGATAATGATCTCAAATGATACATAGATATCTACAATCAAGAAGAAAGAGAATTACACATAAGAGTTTGCATTATAAGCTTCGTGTATATATTTTTATTCAGATGTCATATATATATCCTACCCCAAGCCCAGGATTCTGACTACCCTGCTAGGACGATTGTCAACTTAAGTGCAAGTTTCTTGACTGATGTCTCAAGGCAATAATTTCTACAAAAGCAAATTCGACATCTAAATTGTTGGAACCTTCATGAATCAATGTCTCAGGGAGTGTTTGATTTTGTTTTGGGGGAAGTAATTGGGGAGAATGAGTTTTGACGTAATGTATTGGAAAATGTGATCTATTATTAGCAAAATATATTAGAGAACGTGATCTATGTTTGGTTTTGTTTTGGGAGAAAAAATTGGGTAGAGTTTTATTTTGGCAAAACAAAACCAAACATAGCCTCAATATCTCGATGTAGTTAATGGTGTGTCCTTTAGCATTGTTAATTCTATCCTTAAGTTATGGGAGTATCCTACCCCCATATTTCTTCAGACGAGAACTCTGCAAGATGACTGATGCTATCATTACTTGAGGTGTTTAATGAGTCTTAACGACATTGGATCCAAGCCAAGTTTTCAATTATGTCCAAAAATTTTAAAGTCATATTTTTCAAAAACAACCTTCCTAGACTTCCTGGATGTAGATTTAACAAAATTTATCTAAAATGGTAATGACAAAAATTAGAATTAGCTATGTCAAGAAGTAAAAATTAAGGGAAACAGATGTAGAAGAGATAAACGGTTCGGCATTTTCATAATTTGGTTGATGGTTTAACAGGCAGCCTTATTATTAACTAACAAGAGGGGCATTTATGCAATTAAATAGTATTTCAACAAGGAAGGTCAATGTAATTTTTGAGACTAAAGCCAGAAGATACAGCAAAGTGAAGAAAAGGTTTACAATATTAATCTTAATACTAAAATACTGATGATCAGCATGGTTTACAAATATTTAAGTGAAACTCATCTTGACCAAATAATCAATTATTACACCCTAGGAGGGATGTATACTACCAGTGTCATTCTGTGCATTCAAAGGTTTAGTTCCAACTACTACAAGAAAGATGATACTCTTTTCTGCCATTTCAATTTCAATAGGGCAGAAAAAGTTCAAAGGCCTTCTAAAGAATTGCAATCCCTCTTCAATTCATTCCCCCCCCCCCCCCAGTTACTTACTTGTCAAGGGCAATATAATTGATATACAAGCATTTAAATGCTAACCCATCTAGACGAAATCTTTCTCTCACATCAATTAAGTGCGGAGAAGTAAATAGTCCAGTTCTGAGTCCACACTCTCTCAGAATTGCCTCACAAAATGTGCATGTTGAACCCTGAAATATGAAAGGTGAGTGGAACTTAAAGAGGGAAGAGAGGGTGAGAAAAGAGAAAATGAAAAATCATAAATCTTTCTGTTTTTTGAAAAATAAAGCAAGCAAGAAAAAACACAAAATCCATTCTTTTATTTTAAACATGTCATTTCTCTGGATGATTGCATAGTGAAGTACAAAAAAGTTGAATCCTTTATCCAACAATAATTGCTTCAAAGAATCTCAATCATCTTCTTATTAATATCACTCCCAACAAAACAGAAATAAACCACAAGCCAGTTGGACCTCAAAAACTAGTTTGATATGTAACTATTAATAATTTCCAAATGTATAATATAGAATAATTTCATTGAGTTTCCAACCATGGTATTCCTTTTATCAACAGAATCCAAATCAAAAGAATGTTGCGGTCAAAATTTCAATTCACATGAACAGAAACTGATCCATCTTCCTCTGAATTCCACAAATTCTGATGGAACTTACACAGAAGGTCCCCAAAATGCAGCAACTTTGAGGAACCAATAACAGAGTAAGTGATGTTCCAATAATTCATCCTGACTAAGGGATTAACTGAAACCAAATTCAGAAAATCCTTTTGTGTGATATCGCTTAAAAATGAAAGTCACTAATTAATACTTGTCAATGAGAAGTTTCATTCAGGCAAAAAGGAATAAAACTTGATTTTAATTAAAGTTGTCAAGCAAATAAATATCTCACAACTATAACATTAATACCTTTCCTTTAGTTCCAGCAACATGGATAATTTTAAGTCCAGCTATAAGTTCTTCCAAACCCAAAATCTGCCAAGACAACATGCATTTATTTGTCACTTCTAAGCAATTCCATGACATGTGTGTGTAATTTCTCAGCCAAAATAATCATCAAGTCTAAAATCCTACAAATTCATCCACAATAACATACAAAATATAAAAGTTTGCAATGATGCCTTTGTCAAAATTCACAATATTACCATGGCTGAAAGTGTATAAAGTAAAATAAGTGTATTTGAGTTGCAACTCAAATACTAAAAAGTCTCAATTATGCATGGCCACTAAATGCAGGAATCCAGGCAGGAAATGTAAATGCAATCAGATCTCGTCCGAAGAAGGGATCAGGAATTGAAAGGAAAAAAGCCGTATCACCAATTGTAACTCCTATTTTGTTTCATGGCAAAAAACAAAACCAGGAGCACATAGTAAAAGTTAAATGTAAAGCATTTAAATTGTTCGTAAAAACTTTGTAGGATGTTAACCAAATTGAGAATTGTAGGTTCCATGCAGATGCAGATTAGTCTGGAAGTCAAAATTTGAGACCACATCCATACAAGAACTTAAAAATAGCATTAAGCTTTTGAAATGGATGGGTTAGAATTTATGTTCAATTGACGCTAGAAGAACTCCCTTAATATAAAGAAACCTTGGAATAGGAAATTTGGTCCATTAGGGCATGCAATCCTAATTTACATGAAGAAAAACAAACAAGCCTTCTATTGATGAGAATGAAAAAGTTAGGTATCGGCTGCCTACTCGGCTTAGAGTTTAAAGACCACAAAATCAAGTCCTCAAGTTTTTCGTTAGTTAATGCTAACAAACACAAAGAAATGACAAAACAGTCCGAACTAACACAAGAAAAGTGTATCTAAAAATAATTGAATTCAGATAAATGCTTGCAGACACAGTAACAAAAGATATAGATTTCACTCTAAGAGACAAAATAACTATGCAACATGTGGAAAGAGGCATAATATGTCACCTAAAGCATTACGTAAAATATTCTCAAATACTTCTAAAGTTCTTAATTGCAAGATCTTTTATTTTCAAAAAGTAGAATCAAATTGATGTTCAAACCCATAAAATGCAAGTTCGTGCATCGTTTTGCAGTTGCATAACAAAAAAGTTACAGAAAAAATAGTCTCCACCATGTTACCTTAATATACATCAACATCCTGTCCAATTTATTGTATTTATCACTTATTGCTGATCTATCTCCTCGTTTTTTGCTAGTAATGAGGGATGAAAGTGCCTCCATCGCAGTATCATATGCGGATGGAAGATGTAAATTGTGTGTATTTTCTTCAATCATCGTGTTGTTCGCCATTGGTTCCAGAACCTGAGATGAAAGCTTCTTATCTTTGAAACCTAAAATATTAAGAGAGAGAACTTGAGAACTCTTGATGAGCTAAAATTAGACAAGTATCAACTAAGATCTTTCATTAAATTTGATTTCAGGACCCACTTAAGATTTTCTAACTCTATACACCAAAGAGAAGTGCATGTAAGCATTCAGCATACCTTTATGCCCTATTGGTACTTGAGAGTGCAATCTTTTGGTTCCAGTTAGATCAACTGCATTCAAGAAAGCAGGCAAACGCGAAGCAGCCCATGACAATTTACAGGGAAATAGGCGTTCTCTTTGATAGAAGCCTGAAATCCGAACTAATTCCGGCCTCAGGAAAAGGTTTTTATATTTGAGCATAGGTCAATCGAATTCTGAGAACCACAAGCTTCCAATTAGTAAAACTGCATGAACATTGTTTCTTGAAGTCTGAACTAAATGAGAAAACGGCTCTTTACTGAGTGAATATATTTTATGTAATATCATAGCCTTGACTAACATGTGAGGAAAATGTTTTTTTCCAGTCACATCAGTCACAATACTCTATTAAAGCCTATATTGCAACTTCAAAAAATACATAGATAGAGAGGCTTCCCCACCTAGTACAGCAGCTCCAGCAGGGTTTGGCAACTTAAATCTGGTAATACTATGATTTTAAGGAAATGTCAAATTTTCATATAATTGAGATAAAAAAAAAATCTTTCTTTTTCACACAGTATCATATAATCCTCTCTTCATTCTTACTCATAAATAAATAAGCATGGACATGTATGCCCCACAGGATTTATATTCTACTCCACCTTAGGGATAGAAGGAAATAGTCACAAGCTAAACATCATTGGGCAATGGAGAACAGCCGAAACAATGGGATATGCTGATTCAATAAAATCTCTTTAGGCGAAAGATCCTACTTAAAGGTCCCTGAATAAAGCCAAAGAGATAATTAGATTAAATAAAAAAAAATTACGAACAAGAACATTAAGTGACTCCTTATGCACTCTTTCAACCTAATTCAGAGATATAAATGCATAAGCATGGGCTGATCAACTGTACTTTTGTAAATTTTCAAACAAAACCTCCATATATATAGTCAGGGTGTCTAGAGCCAACAATTTCCCCAATAGATCATATGATTCTAAACATTTTTCAACTCTTCCCCTGGCGCACAACGGAAAAAAAAAAAAAAAAGAAAAAAAAATTGAAAATGGGAAACAAGGCTGTCTTGAAATTCCATGTCAAAGAAAATTCTTAAAGCCTTTCTTTGTTATTTCACTTCTCTCTTTTGTTCTATGGCAACTCATCATGTTCATAGCTTCGGTCACAAAAAAATATCAATTGTGTTCACATATGCTACCCATTGACCCATGGCTTTACCTTTCTTCTTGTTTGACACACATACCAGAAGGTTTTTATTAGATTTTGAAAAGGTCTAATCCAGACTTTAGGCTCAAACTTTATTGAAACACATGCCTAGTCCCATGTGAAAATGCATACACAATATCAACATTCTGTGTGGTCTAAATTAGGCAGTCCCAAGAAGAAGGGATATAAAACGGATCTATGGGCTCATGTTCAACTGCCAATTTATAAGTAAATCTCTTCATCAACCCCTCAAATCGCTGCTCCACCTTCCGAATCCTCTCTCCCAAATCAAGGACGAACTCTTCATGAATCTTATCCCATTTCAAGACTGAAAAGCAATCTAACGACTGAGAAGAAAGATCTCTACTTGGAACATGCCCTCTATTAGTTTACAAGTTCAAAAGGCAACAATATAAGCACATACATAAAAATTTCACAATCTAACATCCAATCAAAATAAAATCAGAAATCGAACATCAGATGCACGGAAAGATGTGTCGTGTGTACATGTTCAGAATTCGAATTCTCATTACATCTCGATTCTTCAAAAATCTTGATTCTTGGTAACCAATAAAAAGAACACAACATGAACAAATTCTAGTCACTTATCAATCATACTGCAATCAATGAAAAATCAGTACAAAAAAAGAAGCATACTGAAGCAAAGAGAGACTCTGTGTGTGTGAATTTTTTTATGCAGTAACTTACTTTAGAGTCGCCATATTTCTTTCTTACAAAGCAAAACTGATTTTAAGGTTCATCACACAGTGAGTGTGTGTGTATTAATGTCCCCTCAATATGTGGTTATGGGGCCAACGGCAATTTTTATAGTGGCGGCTGAGCGGAGTTCGAATTACAGTTTTGCCCTTGGCATTGTATTCTACTATTAGAGTTTTTTAGGGTTACACAGGTGGGACAGATTCCTTTTTCTTTCATGTTTTTATTTGAATTGATTTGATTTACACTAACTTGTATTTATTCTTGGAATAATGCATAAATCTCCCTACATTCCATTTTTGGATTTGCATGAAATTTTATGTGAAAGTTGGAATTTTAGATATTTTTATATATTTTGACTTAAAAAATATTTGTAAACTAGTCCTAGGCTTATGCTTAGAAAATATGTTTTTTAAAAAAATTATCATTTTATTTCGAGATTATATATTGTTTCTAGACATCTAAATAATAAAATACGAAATCGAGAGTATAATAACACGTCGTTCTTATTTTTCTTATAACCTTTTTTTCATGAGGATATAATAATGCAATTACAATTAGGCAACAATCATATATTTATTTATTGTGCGTGATGATATAGTTTACACCAGTATAATCAACATGTAATTATACTGAATTGAAAACAAATTTACATAACACTATCTTTAGCTGTAAATTAAAGTTCTATAATTAAGAGATTTAATTTGAGTTGAAGTCCAATCAAATTGTGTAAACTACTCTATTTTCATAATAGTTAATGTTTTTAGAAGTATATTTTGATTTAGAATCATCGATTATACTTAAATAATTTTTGACATTTTAAAGGGAAAAAAAATGAAATGTTATAAATGAAGATGGAGGTTCAAACTGCCCAACCATATGTAACATTTGATTTGCCACAACACCCCACCAAAAGTTGCTCCGTCTCTACTTTCAATTTTTGGTTGGCTGTCTTCAATATGTTTATTTATTTGCATGTACTTAATTTCTTCTTCTTTGGTTATATAGGTCTTTCCCTTTCATTCATTTTTCTTAGTTTTCTTCCCTTTCAATTTCACATGGATTGTGAAGTTCTATTTTAATCACTACAGTTTAACTGCCCCCTTCAAACTAGTTTGCTAATTTTACAAACGGCCAAATAAAAATTGAATATTGCCCTAAGAGGTTGATTTTAAGGCGTCGTGCCTTGTTTTTACTTTCAGTCTGCACAAAGAAAAAAGGGGAAGAAAGAATGAAAGAAATTAGGCAGGAAGAAAGCACCACGAAAACTGGTAAAAAATGAGAAACAATACAACTACATTTCATGAACTAGTTTATCAACCAAGGTGATTCCTGTTCAACAATGTGCCATCAACATTCCAACAGGAGGAGGTCGTGTGTACAAAAAATAAATTTACCAGCATGATTCTGGAAGCTGGTTAATTGACACTACTAGTTTGTCTAGAATTGATGTGAGCAGCAATAAGAGGGTCAAGATTTCCATTTAAAACAGCATTTACATCAGGAAGCTGGACACCAGATTTCAGATCATGTACCATCTTGGTCGGCCGGAACACATACTTCCGAGTCTCTTCACACCACCTATCCATTTTAGCACCTTTCTTGATGCTTTTTACACTAGATACTCCTTGGTCGCTCAGAATAATGAGAAGTTTAGCCTTCAAACGGTTAAGGGCCTTAATCTTGTTTGCAAAGCGACTCCTTTCACCTGTGCATTAGATAGTCAGTTAGTATCAGCCTTTTCTTTTCTTCATCATGTTCTCCGCTCAAAGAAAAGTCACTGATATATACAGAGAATAGAAAAGCTAAATCTTGCTTCGAGAAGTCAAGATAGAATAATCGAACACAATTCCCTAAAGTACTGTCATAAATTATGTAATTTCAGATAAAACATGATGTTCAAATGAAATAAAATGTATTTTCAAACAGTCCAGATAAAAGAACTGATGCAAGGGCAGCTTCAAGCTTGTTGTAAGGAAGAGCTCTAATATCAAAGTTGCCTTTGAGGCAGGGAATTGGGTTTACACCTCTAATCATTCAACTTGTTTTACTTTTTTCTCAAATTTTCTTTTGTTACAACACTTTCTACATCATGCAGAGGTGTCCATGGGATCCGACTATGTATTAGCTCAATGGAAAACATGGATGCCCAAGTTCAAAAGCACCTTTATAGATAACTTGTGCTCATGTAAACATCATCTTTCCAAAAACAATCTGAAGATTTACCCCTGAAAATGACCTACCTTCAGGATAACTTGGAACCTGCACATTGCTATACAAAACAAATATGCTTTGAAGAAAATGAAGTACAAATTATTTAAAAAAAAAATCCCTTTTTTTCACTTCTGTCACCAAAATAATCTTGAAGAGTTATTTAGCCCTGCTTTGGGTATTCAATAGTAAGTAACAATGCATTGTATAATTACACAAATTCGCAGTAATTGCAGTGTGCTATTCTCTTTTTGTGTTTGCAGATGTGCTAGCACTATGATGTGTGTTTGTCAATTAATAGCTTTCTATGTCCATAGTTTCAACCTATATTTCTGATAAGGGCATGTCAAGTATCCAAACCAAAACTAGAAAACTTGTGACGTTAACATGCAGAAATATGATAATGTGCATAAATTAAA
>JAGSPU010000160.1:0-34657 GCA_019321725.1 Paulownia fortunei | reverse complement strand
ATTATCATAAAATTGATTATTATTTATATTGTTGAAGATGATCTTAAACTAAAATTTTGGTGTCTTAGTTCTTTTTTAAACTCTATAATATTTTATCATGTGTTAAATTCAAATATTTTCTGTAAATTTAAAGAGAGTTCAAAGTTTGTATTTGGATTTTCCATTTTTCATACATGTAATTTAAAACCAACTTTTGATTAACTTTTTTAAAATGACGGATTGTTCTCATATATATTAGGCTAGGGATTTGTCATTCAATACAATTTTTTTTTCTTTAGAATTTTTGTTTTGATAGTATTAGAAGAGAGGTACAAAAATTCAAACCTTAAGGGAGATTGATACAAATAACTCATGGTTTTTAATACTAATGTTTCACGTCTTTTCATACATCTACAAACTTATTTTTAAATTTACTAATATTTCACATCTTTTTGTGCAAAAAATACCATAAAATAAATATATTTATATTTCTAAACCTATATAGTCAACATTGAAACATAACTAATTCAAATATTTTTTTTTACATTAAAACCTAGTGAAAATATTTTCAATCCCGGAAGTAATAGAAACATGAATGTGAAACCAAACAGTTAGTGTATACATTTATCTCAAATTCAGTTGTGCTTGAGGTTTAGTGTACACCTCATTCAAATTCAATTTAATAATCTAATGTCAAAAATAATCTAGTGCACTATTTTTAACACTAATAAGGAGTGAGATAGACAATGATGCACATAGAATTTTTGTCTCCATCTGAAAAGAATGTGTCAATTTTAGTTTTGTCAAAATCATCTCAAAGGTCTTCATTCAATTTCTAAGTGATATTCAAGTACCTCACCAATTAGAGACCTCCAAGCAAGAAAGTTGAACATGTGAACAAGCAAAACAAACACATCCTTAATATTTCAGTTGAATCCAAATACGTATACGAATCTTCAAAGAATATAGAGAAAATTAATTTTCAATTAGATTATTACATTTAAAAATATAATAAACAGATTTGACTTTTGTGTTTAGAAAATATAAAATCAATAATTCATTAATAAGCATAATCTATGTGTAAATATATTCTCTAATATAAGTTTTATATATTAGTAAGGAAATGAAAGAATTAGTGTCATTATTCATTAAACTCATTACATATACAAAAAATAATCAAATGCTGTTAAATTTATCCATAAATACCTCTATCCAGATCCCATTGTAAAATACCATGTCAAATTGGATTTAAATAGATTTTTATATTCAAATATTTCAAATTGATTTTGATTGGATCAGTAGTTGGTCACTAAAACTAAATCTTAATAGGATTGAATTTAAGATAGCATGTGACCGATTAATAACCCTGATTTTGTATTCGTGTCTTGACTTTTTTACAAGTGTATCATTGCCGGATCCTAATCCCATTAAGAATTCGAGTTTAAAACTGATATTTATTATAAATATCTTGTTTTAATACAAAATATGGATTTCAACCTTACTCAGTTTGACTCAATCCATATCTCATAAATTTAAACAATCTTATACATTTTCTTTTAAAAATGAATTATTATTATTTTTGTGATTTGAATTTCTACCGTGTGTGTGTGTGTGTGTGTGTTTTCTTTTTGGTGTAACCTACCTTATATTGCTTATTTATTCTCATTGAATTATTTATGACGAAATTTCATGACGAATGAATTGTAATAATTTTATTTCTTTCTTATTGCAAGATTACAATTATATATACACACACATATATATGCATTGTATATTTGAATTCTTGAACTTGTACAATATTTGGATCCAATTAAAATTGTAAGAATCCTTGGACAATTCAAGTTATGTTCATAGTTCTTATTTCTTAATTCTATAACAAACACCATTATGAGGAAGCAATTATCATCTGTGTCATTTGATGATGTTTTGTCTTCTCTCTTTTTCGCTTTCTCTTTTTTTTAACCGCACACCTCTCCCTCTCTTCTCTCTTTTGGTAATTCCCCTCATCTCTCTTCTTTACAGCACACTCTCACCCTCTCTTCTTTCTTTTTGTAATCCCTTTCTTCTCACTTTCTTTGGAACACACCCTCACCTTTCTTGCACAATTTGCCCCTCTCTTCTCCTATTCAATTAAAATTTTCATTTTTTAATACAAACATAAAATTATTACTTACTTTTTTTTTCTTTTTAGTACACTTAGAAATTCAATATTGTTTTCTGATTATTTGTTGATATATTGATTTGATTTATAAGTTGTTGATTTTGTGGGTGAGCATTCTAGTAGCATCATCAGATTTTTTTGTATGTTTCTTCCTTTCATTTTGTGATTTGTTCACCTTGATGCCTCAAATTAAATTTCTAGTCTACTGATTTTCTTGAGGGATGAATTCAACTATTTTATTATTTACAAAACTTAGAGATTTAATACATTGTGCTTGATCCCTAAATCTCTCTTTCTCTTTGTCTCTTTATATATTTGTCATAGATTGTGTGACCTACCCATTTATAATCTATAGATTTATCTGCATTTACATTTGGTTTCTTTCTGCGTATACAATTTTTAGCATCTATAAATTCTTTAAGTATACACACCCACCCCTATGATTGTTCATTATGTTATTCCCCTTATTTCATAGATGTAAGAAGAAAAGGAAAGTAGCGATTTGAATTCGATAGTAGTGTTTTAACAATTCTAACTAGGGCATGCATTGATCTTATTTTCTTTCTGAATTAATTTTTATCATTTGTTAAGTAATAAACTCTCATTTGATATAATTTTCTTTTTGTATTAATTTTTAAATTTTGAAAATCTTAGTCATAACTCACTTCGTACAACCATCAATACATTAGAGCTTCCTCCAACATCACTCTGGTTCTCATCCATAAGTGCATTTTCTTTCCTGATCTTAATTCTATCGGATCATTTTGGTAAGTAATGTGAAAAGGCTAAATCGTGAATTTATCATATCTTAATTTATCATTTTGTTCCCACATGCGTTCACCTCATTTCTAGGGGTCTATTTGTATTCTTCATTTTTTTTCTCTCTAAAAATGCTTAAAGAGCAAATGAATATAAATTTTAGATGTTTGTTGTAATGATAACAAACGTATTATGCTTTTATAATTTTTACCATTTACATCCAATTTAAGTGGTTTGAGGGTGAGTTGTAAATAATAATTAAGGACTTTTAAAAAAATATTATGTCTTAATTTCAATTTCTTTTCCCACATGCTTTTACATCATTTCTTGTGGATCTAATATATTTTCTGTAATGCAAAAAAATCTAGACACATTCTATTTTTATCTTTATTTTTTTTCTTTTCTTGTTTTTTATTTCACAAGTTATATCCTACTTAAATTGTTTTGATGGTTGTTGCACCTTATCGAAAAGTCATAGATGCTAAAGACCAAACAAATTTTGATACATTTTCACTGGAAGCAGAATACTTAGGTGGATTTTTCATAGATGAGTGGCAGTTTCTAAAACCTTTACTTTGCTCTAATATACTGTTAAATAGTTATCTCATTGATAAGTTGGTTTTATACTAATAATTCATATACCTTCTGATTAATATTTGGTTTGTTTCAAGTATTTTTGTTACTTTTTATTCATTTAATTTGAAATTTTGTAGGTAATGATAAAAGGAGAAGAAAATGGAAAGAAACCAAGAACTTGGTTGAAATGTTGAAGAATCTGAATTGTGGTGCTACTGATGGCAGTTTTGGTATTTTATTCATAACTCTTTTCTCAAATATGATTTTAACTTGATTCTTAAACCATTAGAAATCTAAGCCATATATCTATAACTTATATGTTTACCACAGAATCCAATTCTATTGATATCAATGAGAAAAAGCAATTTCAAGATTCAGCATTGGGCTGAAAGTTTCTGCTATGACACATCTTGGTATTTCAAGCATAACTATCTCCACAGATGTCAAGTTTAGTTGATTCAAGTGCCAATGGAAAGCCAGGACATAGAGATACAATGAGTATAAGACATCAAAAGCCAGTTCTGAGTAGAAGGCAGTCAAATATAGGTTTAAATATATTGTAGATGCTGAAGATAGAATGTTGAGCACCTAGTTATGTCAGGCTGTCCAGTCAGTGTATACGTAATGCCATGTGGATAAAAGGGGCAAAATGAGATTTTACCCTTCTATAGGGCTTCCTCCATGTGATTTTAAGGACTCCAAAGAGCCTCCAAAGGCAGACTAGATATGAGGAGTTGTTCTTGAATAGAAGAAGTGCTGCTAGACAGAAGAAGAAATTATTCTTGGGAGAAAGCCATTATTGGAGACAAGTAGAGCTTCAACCATTTCTTGCACTTCACAAATTGGTGAATAATTTTTATGCTCTTTCTTATGTATTTCTTCATGATGAACTAAACATTTCTTTCTAGAGGATGATGTAACTTATTTGATCCTATGTTTTGAATTCCAAATAATATTAGTTCAAGTTATTCATCTTGTTTGTATTATCTTGTTTAGTATTGCATCTTGATTATTTAGCAATTAATTAAGAGTGTTTGATGTATGAGATTCGATACTTTCGAAGAAAGATTATACATGATCATAAAGATAATATAACCTAAGAATCATAGAGTTGAGAAGCTTATGAAACCTTTGAAGTTTTGAAAAAGAATTCATTGAACCTTTGTAGAGTTTTATTCTTGAGTTTTTATAGAGATATTGAAATTCATATTAGAACTCATAATTAATTCGGCACTCTAGAGAGGGAATTGATGAGCTTAAGAATTCTTAACTTACATGTATTGTTAAATTAAATTGGTATGTTTTGGAAATAAGAACATAGGTGATAATTAGGTGAGTCACTCCTCTAGAATTTCTTGTTCATAAGGTTTTTGCTGTATAATTTCTAAGAACTCTAGTCTTGTCTTTATAATTTTATCTTATTCTACTTTGTTTAATCATCACTTGATTCTCTAAATAAAATTGAGACTATTTGAACTATAATACTTGTTGTAATTTTTTATTATAATCCTTGTGGATACGATACTTAACTTACTGTTGTATTAAAACTTGACACCGTGCACTTGCGGTTTGCAAATTAATTCAAGAGCACTCATCCAAAAGCTTAAGATTTTATGGCGGGGATAATTTTCACCTTTTTAATGACTTCAACAAGAGTTCAACTATTTTAGTTTGGTGGCAACTCAAAGGTGAACCTTTTACCCGTCCCTCTTGTTTTGATAAGAGAGGATGCATTTCCACTTTTTTATTTACCTATGAGGGGGTAGAATTGGAGACAATTTAATTTTAGAGTCAACAAAAGTTCAATTTTTTAGAGCAAAGAATTTGAGGATTTCAACGATAATGGTGTATACAGGATTATTGAATGAATATAGGAATCTAATCAAGGTTTCTCATTGGGAATCAAAGGGATATGATAAAGGATTTCTGAGAAAAAAAACACATATTTACTAAAGAAGAAAGTGGCTTTGCTAATTGGGCCCAATCAAGAATCTTGGATCTAAAATTGAAGTGCCTAGCTTGTTTAAGAATAACATGGGCCGCTGAAGAATACTCTATAGATGAAAGAAGTAGTACCAGTTGAAAAAAGGGGATCACGCAATTCTACAATAATGATCTACTATTGGTTTTAGTTTTTATGAAAAAGAAGACTTCTAAATTTACCAATTAATGTTCCACTCAGAACAATAAATGTGTGGAGGAGGAGACATCTATAATCTACCATCAACCTCAACTATCTTCTTCAACCAGTAAGTTTCTTTAACTTCCAATGTTGTTAGTTTTGATTTTCTTGTCATTTTTTATTATTTTAGGCTAAACTTCCTTCTTGGTTGAAGGCGATTTGAAAGCCCTAGACATGGATTCTTGTAATTAAATATTTGATATTATTGGTCAACTTTCTAAATGAAGTTGTTTATGTTTTTCTATGTTTAATATCTTATGGGTATTTTCTTACTTTGTTTGGGTGAGCAACCAAATTGGGTTTGAAAACTCCCTACAACTAGATTAGATATTTTGGATCTATAATTATCTTGAATTTCTAATCATGTGTAGTAAATTGTGATTAATGATTATGAGATATTTTTGTTAATTCCAATGGAAAACATAATCTAAGTTAAATAACCCAAGCTTGTGTGGTTGTTAGCTTATATCTATCTATCTTTCTTGTTCTAATGCATCCAATGAATTAAATCTAGAGAGCTTGTTCTAGGTTGTTTGGTAGGTAGGGATTTAGATAGAGAGCTTGTTCTACCTAACAAATAATTAAGAAAAGATTGGGGTAGTAGAGCTTATTATTACCTATAGTTGATAATTTCAATAGGAAGTTGTTAATACTATTGATATGAAAATTACAATCCATTGTTTAGTGTTGAAGAAGAAAACCTCAATCTATTTTAATTGCTTGTTGCTTATTGATTTAATTTTTATTGCTTTGAATTTTAATTAGTTTTAGTTTATGCGACTTAGTTAATCAACTCAATCCCCCCCCCACCCCACCCCCCAACTTTTTGTTGTTCATTTCTAAAGTTTACTTGTTGAGTCTTAGCTCTAGGTTAGCAATTTTGAAGTTCAATTTCTTAATTAGTAAGTTGATACTAAATCAATTAGCCTTGATCCTTATGGGATCGACTCTTACTCACTCAATACTCATAAAAAAATATTGAATAGTAAGGTTTAAATTTGGTAGGCCTACAATAACTAATCAAGTTTTTGGCATCGTTGCCAAGGACCAAGCGTCTAATTGATTCATTATCCTTCTTAGTTTTTGTTTTACTTTACTTACTTCTTTTTGTTAGTTTATTTTAGTTTGTTTTCTTGTTATTTTTAGGTTTTATGTTATTGGAGGACTTGAGACTAAGACTTGAGTAGATTCAGATTAATTTGAACATACTACTACTACCATTACCACCACTTCCACCTATACCTCAAATCAATTCACCACCCCATCTTGAGTTTAAAGCTCTTCCTCATACTTCTGAAACTCCTCATCAACCTAAAACTATTGAAATGACACATAATCATGGAACATTGAATGAGTTAGCTGTACCCAATTTAGAGAATCAACTATTGTGTATCACCTACCCTAACTTGAAAACCGGCTTTAAACTCAAATATGAGATGATTCATCTTTTGCCCACATTCCATAGTTTTGTGAGTGAGGATCCAAATAAACACTTGAAGGAATTTCATGTTGTGTACTCTAGAATGAAACCAATAGGCATTTCAAAATAAAGCATCAAGCTCATTGTCTTTCTTTTTCATTGGCGGATTTAGCAAAGGAATGGCCTTATTATCTACTGTCTGGCACGATTACCACATGGAACGAAATGCAAAGGGTGTTTCTTGAGAGGTATTTTCCAGCATGCAAGACAAGGAGCATCCGAAAAGAAATATGTGGTATTCAACAATACAATGGAGAATCTCTCTATGAATATTGGAAAAGATTTAAGAAGTTGTATGCAAGTTGTCCTTATCATCAAATAAGTGATCAACTTTTCATTCAATATTTCTATGAGGGGCTTATGCCAATGGAAAGAAGCATGATTGATGCTGCAAGTAAATGGGCTATAGTTGACAAGACACCCGAGGCCACAAAGAATCTAATTACAAATATGGCTATAAATTCTCAATAATTCATTACCCACAATGATCCACCTCTGCCATGTAAGAGTGTCAATGAGGTGAACACATCACTTCTTTAATAAAAGCTCTCACACCTCACCTCTTTTGGTGCAACAAATGGCTGTAAGGCAACAAGTCAAAGCATGTGGAGTATGTTACACGGTAGGGCATCCCACAGACATGTGTCCATCCCTCCAAGAAGGTTCTATGGAGCAAGCAAAAATGATTGGTGGTTTTCTGGGTTAACCAAGACAAAGATATGATCATTTCTGCAACACTTATAATGAAGTATGGAAGGATTAACCCACTTTGAGATATGGGAACCAACAACAACAACCCACTCTATTTCAAATGCTAAACCAACCATCGAGCTTTCTCCAATCGAATGTGCAACCAAAATTCCATTCTCATCCTTAGAGAATCTTGTGAAAGCACTTGCTACCAATACTATGCAATTTCATCAAACCACACAAGCTCGTCTCCAACATATTGAGAATCAAGTGGGGTAAATAGCTACTAGCTTAAACCGATTGGAAACATAAAGATCAGGCAAGTTACCTTCCCAACCCATGGTAAATCTTAATGAAAATACAAGTGTCATAACTTTTAAAATTGGGAAACAATTGGAATCTCCTAGCTTGCCAATAAAAGGAGTATCCAAGGAGGTTGAGAATACTAAATCAAGCAATACCATCCCTTCATTAGATGATTCTCACTTTCCTACTCATTTATCACCCATAGTCAAGGAGAATCCAAAGTCAGTAACCACTTCTAAACCTCTCTCTCATACTTATGTAACACCTCCACCTTTTCTAGCAGGTTAGCAAAGTCTAAGAAAGAGGAGCAGAAAAAGGATTTCCTTGAAACTTTTTGAAAAGTGGAGGTAAACATCCCTTTTCTTGATGCTATTAAGCGAGTGCCTCACTATGCCAAATTTCTCAAGGAGTTATGCACTAATAAATGGAAGTTGAGAGAGGATGAAAAAGTAAGTGTGGAGAAAAATATTTCAGCAATTTTTCAAAAGAAACTCCCTCCAAAGTGTAAGGATCTGGGCACATTCACCATCCTTTGTACCATCGATAAGACCAGATTTGAAAAATGCATGTTAGATTTAGAAGCATTAATGAATATTATGCCATATTCTATTTATGCTTCTTTAAATTTGGGACCTTTAAAAGAATCTGGTGTCATCATACAATTGGCTGATAGATCTAATACTTATCCAATATGGGTTGTGGAAGATGTTCTTGTACGAGTGAATGAACTGGTTTTTCCAGTTGATTTTTATGTTCTTGACATAGAGGATGACACATCCTCTCTACACCCATTTTTTTGGGAAGACCATTCATGAAGATAACCCAAGCTAAGATTGATATTCATAATGGCACCCTTTCTATGGAGTTTGATAGCGAACTTATAAACTTTAATATTTTTAAAGCCATGAGATATCCTAGTGACGTGCATGTTGTTTCTACAGTTAATATTATTAATCCGAAGTCACAACAAATGCTTGAATTGACTGACAATGATGGAGTGGAGGTTGCTTTACAAAAATATCTCGATGTGGAGGATTTGAAAGAAATGAAGCTATATATGCAAGTGTTGGGGGATGGGAAAAATTATGCAAAGAGGCTAGATTTATTACCTAAAAATCTAGATATGGTGTCTTTTATATTGAATTACCATTATCTAATAAGAGGCTTCTATCTTCTATGGTGAAGACACCTACAATAGAGTTTAAACTAATCCCGGACCATTTCAAATATGTATACTTGAGTGAGAAAGAAACACTACTAGTTAGCATTGTTAAAGGCATCACTCAAGTACAAGAGGACAAACTTTTTCAAGTGCTTTGAAATCATAAGACGGTGATTGGATGGACGATGGCAATGTCAGCATATGTTGATGAGTGAAAAAAGAAGGTGATGTTGGGCTGAAGAACCAAGCTCTTATTGGGAGGCAACCCAATGGATGGAAAAGAAGGATTTGAGAGCTTACAATCACAGATTTAATCTCTCTAACTCTCATTCTCTTTTCTTTCTATCCATTTTATTTCACTTAGTTCTTTTATTTGGCTTTGTTTTATGTATACCAATCTAACCTTATTACATTTAATTCTTTATTTTAGTAGTCTAGGCTTATATTGAGGACAATGTAAGGATTAAATGTGGGGGGAAAGATTTAGGACATATATTTTGTTTTAGTTTTTTTACTTACATTTTTTCTTGTTTTGTTTTATTAGTGCCTAGTTTTTAAATTTTTAAATCCTAGGTGTTCTTCAACTTCTATGATGAGAATTGAGCATGAATGATAATTGTGTTTGATGATAGGTGTTGTTTTAGACATTGATGTTATTCTTTGGTTGATAAATTTTTTGTGATGATCATACTCAACTCTTTTTGCACAAATAGCTATGTTCTTTGGTATGGAGACAAGCATGTCAAAATAAGTAGTTCTTGTTCCCTCACTTTAATTATCACTTAGGTTTCGACATGTGGAAGTTAAATATTAGAACTCTTTCGGAGGTCTGTCGGGGCAATTAACTGATTGAGCATCACTTAAAAAATGATTATGGCACTGGCTTTCTAGCACCATGGCCAAATCAGTTTGTTTCCCATATGATGTTCCAAGAGAACATACCCAATAAAGAGCCATTTTGAGCCTTTTATTAAATAAGCTATTTCAGTAGTAACCATAAATTCTTATCTAGTCTAAATACACTATTATCCTACTCTTGTTCTAAAGATGAATTGGAACTTGAGAGACACTTCAATGACAAGGTGAGCTTGCAAAAAATAAATTTAGGTTAAAATAGAAGATAAGTGTAGGAGAGTTCAAAGAAAGAAGAAAAGAAGGGAAAAATATTGAAAAACATATATATCCAAAAAAAAAGAAGAAAATTGAAAAATATTGAAAAAGAAATTTAATGTGAGTTACAACTAAAATTGGGATATTACAAAGTTGGTGAGAATGATAAAGAAGGGGCCAACACAATGATATTAGGCCCCGATGTTGAAACTTGTGGATTATGAGAATCATTTCTTGATGAGATTTATGTCTCTCGTTCCATTAAATTTTTAGAATTTTTGTTGCATCCTATCCATTTCTTTTTTATGCCACACACTACTCCTTGGCCTCATTACAACCATTATTTAAGACCTTTTGATTTTCTGTGGTGCCTTCGCTGTAGTGGAGATATGTATCAAAGGATGAGCCTATGATGTTCGATTCTCTCATTAGAGATGGGGTGATGGCTTTTGTTAGGTTCTATGAGAATTCATCTATTTGAATCATGCATGGTTTCATCACTTTTAATAATGGCTATTCACACACACACACACACACTTGAGTATGATTGTTGTGGAAAAATTTTTGTATTTGAATAACTAAGGGTCAAATTCAACATTGGTTTGATTTTATTATCATATTACTTTATTGCTAAGAATTAATCGTTAGAAGTTAGGTGTCATAGGTGTTTGTGAGTATCACCATTGGAAGCCCTCACGAGACTACAACTCGTTCTTTATAGAATACCTAGGGGTTTAAAGACTTTATTGCATATGCTAAATGCAATCGTGATTTCCTACGAAAGTAGATTACCTTAGTTTGTGTTTTTGTCTTATTTTAGGTTTGCTCAAGGATGAGCAAAGATTAAGTGTCCGGGAATTTGATAAGTGCATATTTTTACATATTTTATACCAATTCTTCTATATCTTTCTTACTTTGTTCTTGTTAATAATAGGTTTTTATGAATGTTTTGTGCGTGATAGGAGTTTGGCTAATAGATCAAAAATGATCCAAAACGAAGTTGAAACAAACATTCTTATATTGTGGGCATACATTTTTAATCTAAAGCCCTATTGACCTGATTCTTGGCTCATTGGAAATATAAGTGATAGGTCTACAACTTTCATGTTGACAATATAGGGATTATCTGAACAAGGAAAACCTAGCCAAAGTCAAGTTGACAGTCCAATTCAAAAACACAATGAGCTTTGCATCTAAACCATAGGAAAAAAATTGTTGAAAGCCTATGATAATGGTTTCTCCATCTGGTTCATTCATTAAAATACACATGCCTTTGCCATCCTTGATATAAATTCTTTGAAAATTATTGGTAGAAGCAATGTTATATTAGAGAGAGTTGCCTTAATAGTAACAGACCTGTTGTGCGAACCCCTAAGGTAGTATTTGAAGGGCGTCTTGAGATGGGCATTAAATACATAGGCAATTGGCGTTAGAGAAGTGAAAGATTGTTAGAGTAGTGTCAGGCTAAATTGATTGCTTAATCCTCTTGTATAAATAATTTATCTCAATCAATATCAACAAAAATAGATAATTCTTAATTTTTATTAACTTTGCTTTAATTTATATGAAGTTCACAATCCATATATAGCTATCATGCATGTTCGCGTATATGATGGCGATCATGGAATATGTATTTATGAATTTAGTCTTAAAATATTCCAAGTCAATGATAATTTAGATAAGACATCAATGATCCCATTGAGACTTGCACATGCGAAGTAGGCTTGCAAGTAGGATGCCTCGTTTCATGGGCAGTGGTGTATAGACATTAGTATATATATGTGGGTGCTTGTTAGAGAACAATTATATTGAACAACCCCTCCCAAAAATTCCTGATTGGAAACTATGTTGTCGAATAGAAAATTTCCTCATTACAATAGTGCAAGATTAATCATTTGACTTGAGGCACCATTGTAATCTTGTATATAATTTATTGTCTTTTTATTTATTTTGTAATTACAGGATAATCACAAAGGGAATATTTTGAGTGTAATACAATCATATATGGAGGTTAATGAATGGCCAACAAAAGATCTGTTACCTATCTAGGAATAGGTGAATCTCCTAACTTTTCCACGGTACTTGACTTATAAATCTTTGGCCAAAATTGGATGAAAGTTAGAAAATAGTTTTCTAATTTCATCATGGACTAGAAATGGATATATAGTTATTATGCTAATATAGTTTCAACTAATAATCTATACCCAAAGCATAATTTGGAGATTAGTTGTTGGAATGATCTTACTTGCATGGTATTCATAACTAGAAAGGTTCACTACTTTCACCTATATCTAGGTCTGTCTTGTTGTTAGACACTAATCATGATTGTTGGGTTTTTAGAATTAAGGAGTTAATTCTAAAATAATTAATTAATCAAAACACTTAATTGTTTACTAAGTCACAATACTTGTGAGCCTACCACTAACATATAGGTGAACCTCCGGGTCACATACAAAGTTTCAAAAATTTATTTTTTTTAGAAACTATCTAAATGTTGGGTTAGATTAATTAATAAAATTAATTAATGGGCTCAAATTAATCCAAATATTGAATTAATTCAACTAATTAATAGATTAATTAATTGGATAAAATTAGAATAGGGAGCCCAATTGGAATAAATTGAATAATTGATTGGATCAATTAATTAAATGAGCCTAACTAATTCATGAGATGAATCAAAATTATTTAGACTAAATTAAATTGGACCTAGTTGAGTCTAAGCCCAATTGTTGGGGACTTGTAGGAATCCACGAAATTAAAATAGATTTAATTTCAGCATGTACTGGAATATAGTGTGAACAAAATTGTTCACCCTAGAAATTGGAGATAAGGAAAGTGTTTGAGATATGGTAGAAGATAAAAAAGAAGTTAGTTCTCATTTGGAACGGGATTAAGGGACTATAAAAGGGGATTTTTCCTACAGATTTTTTAAAGTCTTTTGAGTAAGAAAAGAAAAAACTCATGCACAAAGTTTCCTCCTCTAATCAACAAAAATTAATCCCCTCTCATTGTCCCTCATTTTGTGTGAAATTATTATACTCTTTACCAAAATCTTCCAGTTTTATCCGCCACTTCTATAGCATTTTTAATATTTGTATTCAAAGGTTGAATCAAGAGTTAAATCACATACACTAAATACACAAAGGTTGTGTTTTTGTTCCACATATTAAGTTCTAGGATTGAATCATCGGAATTGTTTCTACTAGCATAGAAATAATCGTGCGTGGACATGTAGAGTGTATATACACTTAGAGGGATGACACTTGGCATCCTTTGAGGTGAAACATTTCATATGAAATGGGTTCCACGAATTTGTCTGTGGAGACAAAATGAATTGAATCATTTCAATCCCTACATCAACCAAAGTACTTTAGGTATAAATTTTGAATTTATACTCGCATTATATAGGAAATCAAAAATACAGAATCGATCAATCGCATTGAATTTAGGATACAATTTACTATATATGATGTATTTTTATTTTTAATTGTTAAGAATTTTTTAAATTTCGCTGCATTTAGTATCCCATATTTTTGCGAACCCAATATGATGTTGTTGGCGCTATTACATATATTTATTTGTTAAAATAATGGTTTTCCATGTTTTCTTTAAAAGTTTGATAATGTTGTCATTTCTTAGGATAATATAGTAGATTCCTTGTAAGATGACTTGATGGCATATTAATTTAATATCTTTTTTTACACTTTAAATGAGTGCATCTCATATTGTTTTTGAAGAATCAAATATTTAATATTTTATGGTACTGTTTTAGCATGGGAACTTATTCAATCTTTAGCTAATATTAATTGTTATTCTTTTTTTTCCAGTTTTTTTAAATAGAGGGACTAATGATTTTGTTGGTTTTCTTGTCTAGTAATTTTTTTTTGTACTTTTCGAGGTTCATTAGATTTTATTAAGTATGTTGACAATGTTGGGTCACACAATCCCGGGATGTGAAACGCACAAAGAATTTTAAAATGAAAAACCAACACAATAAATGTGAATAATTACATGCTGAAACTCATGCGAATGATTGAATTATGCATTTTACTATTTAGTGTGGGAAAGATTTAGAAACTTTACCTGTATTGCACTCCGCCTAGTGTAGGGAATGAAATGATTCAATGTGTTATCCCACAATGAATGAATCTCCAATTTCTTCAAATCAAATACCTTTTATTGAAAATTGATTTGCATTTAGGGTCACTTGGTATCCACACCTCAAGAACTTCTACGAATCTTGAATTTATGCTAGTAAATTCAAATTCAGATTTATACACTAGAATTTAGGAATATAATTTTACTCTTAATACAACAAGGAGAAGAAAGAATTCAAAAAAGTGGAATTGAATTAAAAAATCTAATCAAGTAATAAATCGAAAAAAAAAGCATGCTTCAGTAATGTAATTTGGAGAGAATTCCATTTGGATACTTCCAACTATTATTCTCAGGAAGCAACAAAGTAATATGAAAATGAAATCAAGCAAGTGTTGAATCTAACCCTAAGCCATTTAAAAATCAATATATTTCCACAATAAGTATACTCAAATGTGTGTGTGAGTAGTTAATATTAATAGTGACTAAAGTATACATGTTTCAAACAAGTGAATTATCATAAAACCTCATAAAAACCATTACCCAATCTCTAATGGAAGAGCCTTTGGTATAAATCTTCACTACAGCGAAGGCACTGTATAAAATTAAAAAGTTTTCAATAAAGGTTGTAATGGGATCAAAGAGCAATGATGTGGCTAAAAAATAAAAGAAAAAGATGCAACAAAGATTCTAAAAACTTTATGAGATTAGAGGCATAGATTTTATCAATGAAGAATTCTCATACTCCATGAATTTCATCATCGGAGCCTATTATTATTGTAAATGACCTCTCTTTATCATTCTTATTGATTTTGAAACATCCTATTTTTAGTTGCAACTCATAATATTTTTAACACTTTGTAATTTTATTTTATTTTTGAGAACCTCCCCACTACTTATCTTCTATTCCGATCCAATTTTCTTTTGCAAGCTTACCTTGTTAATGGAATGTCTCTTAAGCTCCAAATTATTTTTAGAATAATGGTAGAATAATAGTTTAGTTATGCTAAGTAAGAAGATATGGTTACCATAGAAAATGATATATTTATTGAAAGACTCAAAGTGGCTTACTATGGGAGATGTTTTTTTGGAACATGTCATGATGCTAGAAAGCCTAATGCCTTAATCATTTTTCAAGTGGTGCTCAATCAATCATTTGTCTCGACAGACCAAAAAAAAATTAGAGGGATCGACACTATCTTGAGAATAAAAGATTGATTACTTATAGCGACATTAATAACTCCTTTTGTAACTAAACAATTTAGACATAAGTGCAATACAAGCTTGTTGCTCATGCAAATGTCTCTATCTTAACATGAAATACCAAAGAAATAGATTTCAACTTTGTAGAATTTGTCTAATTAGAAATGTATCATATGTTGTGAAGGCAATTAACTTAGTTTTCATTTTTCACCTCTCGTGAATTAATAATGTCCATGTTTCCCAGAAAATGATTCAGGTAACCTTGCATGGCAGCTTTTGCTTTGTCTGAAATGGTCTGCTGCTTGCCAATAGCTGGACGAATGATTGACAAAGCAGCTCTTGAAGGAACATATCTGCATAAGAACATAGCAGTAAGAACTAAATTTAAGATGGGTAAAAGCCATTTCTGAAAGTCAAAAAATTAAAGGAATGAACTTTTCCTACCTGTTTTTAACACTATCTTCATTGTTTGGAATTAATTATTCAATTTGATTATAAAAATATTGATTGTAAGAATAATAATTTATATTTTTACCTCTTTCTCTTCGCAACAAAAAATGAATATATACACACACACATGTAAATCAACACTGCTTTTTTTTTAAATGATCTAACTGATCAGACCAATGGCACAGTAATCTAAGATCATTGTTCGATTTAATTTTCAGTCCGAATTTAAAAACATTGGGTCATGCCGAGGTTCTAACGTTTGTCTTTAGCTCAAAAAGGAAAACACTGGTCCTTCATGACATTGCATGCAAGTAGTAAAAAAAATTATCTAGATATTGTGGCGTGGACTGGGCCCAATTGGGCTCATGCTCAAATCCCACGTCTTTACTCCTATATAACAAAGACAGTCACGTAATTTAAGGTAGTTAAAGTTTGGCATAGGGGCCCTTCCCACTATATTGGACCATTTTGGCTAGGTTAGTTGACATTGAATATAAGTTCAGCAATTTTGTATCAACATTAATTTAAAAAAAATTACTGTAAGGTATGCACATTTTCCTATATCACTCACTCGTAATATTTATTTATGTGATCTAATAAAATAAGAAACTTTTTGTAAGAATTTTTTTATATCCACTACTCTTGAAGTATTTAATTTTGATAAATAACCCCCAATATATGAATTTTTGGTGAATTCTTTATATTAAGTTCAACATTATTAAAACAGGGATAGAATGATATTTTTACTTTATTCTTTCAACCCCTAGTTGGATTTTAATTTTTTGAGATTCATGTTTTTTTAACCATTGTTTATTAAAATGTCACTCCTATATTGGGTTATGTATACATTAATCAATATAAATTATGGAAATTAGGTTTTGCCTCCTTACTTTTCATGCAACAAGAATTAAGATGAGTTAATTAGATCTTTGTTGTTTCGTAAATGCCTCTATCATCTTATTTCATCACCATGTTTCTTTTTTTTATTCACTTTTCCTTAAAAAATATGATTAAAAAAAGAGAATAATCATACTTTCGTATCCCGCTCTTTTCCACCAGGATTGAATTTTATTTAGTATGTATATATGTAGCGCTTTTTTATGAAGTAGCTATAAATCTCTTGTTGCTAATGAGCTACTAGACTACTTCCTTCTTTCCTTGTTCAAGTGAGAGAAGTGTCTTTTTAACCCACGTAGCCCACAAAATCGTTTGGGGAGAGGGCATACAAAGACTATTCTTCCCAAAAATAGTAGCTAAATCACCCGATTATTCTTTAAGGAATAAAGTAAGCAGTGATCAATTGAAGCATGAGGGGTGGAAGACGAGAGTACCCCTCTCAATATCTCTACAAATAATGTCTCATAAAATTATTTGTTCCTGCATGTGTAATTCATTCTATCACCTGCTTACTTATGCTAATATTTGTCCTAAAATGAATAAATTCTACATAGATAAACAAAATAGAAAATCGATAAAAGCAAGAGAAAAAAATAAACTTACATATCTTTTGAAGAGTAAAGCATATATAGTTAGTATCTGTATATACATTGATAGTTAATATATGTACCAAAAGATTGACACTGGTTTGACTTAAAAATCAAATCTTCAATAAGAAAAATTACATGTTATGCGGACACTTTAAATTAAAAATGAACAAGATTATGTAATGATTATCAGCACATTCTAAGGAAAGATATTCAATTATCAGCACATTTTTTAAGGAAATATGTGAATATACATTTAACAAATAGAGGTCATTGAATTAAATAAAAGTAATACCAAAAACGCAAGAAAAAAACTTAACATGGAAAATAGTCCCTGTGGCATAATGATGAAAGAATAAACTGTCCACCTCATATTACATGTAGAGAGAGATAAACTTCCACATCATGCAAATAGTTGCTTAATTTGGATGCTTAAAACCAAAAACTTACTTTTTGATGCCAATATCTTAACATTTTACTGTTAGAAAAATGATGAAGTATAAAAATGGTACAAAGAAAAATATTAATAGAAAGACAAATAATTAAGAAAAATTGAGTCTTTAGGCTTAAGGGTAGGCCCTGAGTGTTTACAAAAGAGTAGATAAAAATCAGATAGCAAAGCATGAATTCTGGATCTTTGCAATGACTGCAATACGTACATACTATGTGGAATTCTTAGTTGTCTTGTGGGCATGTTTATTCTGTGTGTTTCAAGAAATAGATGTGGAAATGAGGTTTCTAAAATGTTATAATCGATAAATAATATATCAAATATAGATATATAGATAATTAACAAGTATTATATTTCATAAAAAAATAAGATATTGTCAATCATCTAACTATACGATGAATATGAATGACAATTGAGCGGATTTGGGTTCGAGTGAGTCTGGGTCTTAAAAAAAAATTTGGAGTGAATTTCGAATTTGACCAAAACCATCCATTACCATTCTTATTAGTGAACAATATATTGAGTGCACTATGTATCGCTGAAAAATACAATAGGTTAATGACAATTTTTGGAATGCATAAGGCAAATGGCTTCAGATTCCATGACAAGATTCATGCCGGCCATTTTGATTGGAAACCAGCATGGCTCTCAAACTTAGAGATAGAAAGATTCTCATTACAACAATGCATACCAATCCATCTCTAGTGACTAAACCCTCTTCAGCACATCCTCATCTTTCAGACTCTAGAATTGGATCACTTCATTCACGGAAACAACCCTAGAATGAATTAACCATGATAAAACTGTTCTAGGGCTAGTGGTAGACCTATTTCTTTTATGTGATTGCGTCAGACCTATCTTTAGGCTCCTTACTTGGAACTGCCTCTTGGACTTGTGCGCTTCCTTACATGTTTACTGTTCTAAGTAGAACATTCATTGGTAAATCTGGAAGTCTTCTTTTCATAAAAACTGAAACCAAAAGATCCTTGTCATAGAATTGACACAGTTCCAATTCTACTAATCTACGTGTGCCACCATCTTTCATCCATAGAGTATTTTTCAGCTCTTCAGTTAATTTTAAACAAGCTAGGTACTTCTATTTTAGAAAGTTTCCTAGATTCTTGATTGGGCCCACTAACAGCAAAACCATCTTCCTCTTCAGTAAATATGAGGATTTTTTCTCAGAAATCCTTTACTACTATCCCTTTTATTCCTATTGATAAATCTCGATCAGAATCCTATATTCATTCAATAATCCTGCAAAAAACAATCATTGTTGAAATCCTCAAATTCTCTAATTAAAATGTCTCCCATTCTACACCCTCATATGTAAGTAGAATAGTAGAAAAGTAGAAATGCAGCCTCGTTGAACAAAACAAGAGGGATGGGTAAAAAGTTAACCTTTGAATTGCCACCAAATTAATAATTCAAATGTTGTTTAAGTCATTAAAAAGATAAAAAATTATCCACACTGTAAAATCTTAAGCTTTTAGAAGAGGGTAATTGTTTAATAGGGTATTAGAGAAAAGAAAATGTTTTAGAAGCTCCCAATCATCTATGAAAATCCACCCAAGTATTCTGCCTGCAGTGAAGAAGTGTATTAAAATTTGTCTGGTCTTAACATCTTGACCTTTTTGATGAGGTGCAACAACCATCAAAATCATTTAAGTTGGATATAACTTATGAAACAAAAAAATAAAAGAAAAAGAAAAGAAAATGAAGATAGAAGCAGAATATATCTAGATACTTTGGCATTATAGGAAATATATAGATCCCCAAGAAATGAGGTGAAACATGTGGGAAAAGAATTTGAAATTAAGATATAAAAAATAAAAAAAATGTTAATTATCATTTACAAACCACACTCAAACCATTTAAATAAGATTAATAAGAAAAAATTATAAAGACAGAATATGTTTGTTTTCATTGCAGCAGACATCTAAAATTTATATTCATTTACTCTATAAGCATTATTAGTGAGAAAATATAATGAAGAATACAAATAGACCCCTATGAAATGAGGAGAAAGTATGTCGGAACAGAATTTTAAAATTAAGATATGATAAATTTACAATTTTTCCTTTTTACATTAATTACCAAAAGGATCCAGTGGGAAAGAAAATGCACTTATGGATGAGAACAACAGTGATACTGGAGGAAGTTTTGATAATTGATGGTTGTACGAAGGGAGTTAAGACTAAGAATGCCATAATTTAAAAATTGATACAAAAAGGGAATTACATCAAATGTAAATTTATTACTTACCAAATCATAACAAAAAATTCAAAAAGGAAATAAAATCAATACATGCCTAGGTCAGAATTGTGAAAACACTACATAAATGGGCAGGTCATTCCATCTATCACAAATATATAAAGTGACAAAGAGAGAAATAGATATTTAGGGACCAAGCACAATGTATTAAATCTCAAAGATTTGCAAATAAGGAAATAGTTGAATTCATCCCTCAAGAAAATCAGCAAACTAGAAATTTAATGTGAGGCATCAAGGTGGACAAATCATAAAACGAGGCAAGAAACATACACAAAAATACACACACACACACACACACACACATATATATATATATATATATATATATATATATATGTTAACCCAATACCCAAAACACATGAATAACAAAAAACTCACCTCTACTTTTCTGTCCACAACAATTTCAAAATTCTCTAGTAAGGTGTTTGGATCCCTGGAACTGTGATCATGGATGGAATTCATGTATACTCCACTTAAAGTTTGAATGGGAATATTTTTTATTCTAATAAAAAATTTGCATTCCTAAATACCAAACACCATGTAAGTCTGGAATTAGGAAAACTTCAATCATAAAACTCAATGGTTGATAGAAAAAATGGATTCCTAAAGCTTGATATTTTAAGGTCCATGCCTTCAAATGCCCTTACTTTCAATTTAGATGTCTTGGTCGGTTGCAGGATTAGCTAAATTGGTTTGGCCTTTGGTGTCATTATTTATGATAAAAGACATAAGATTTAGAGAATCAACATGATGCAAAAAGGTAATAATGGGGCCCACCTATTATGTTTCTGTGAGACTCTTTTTGCACACACATGTACTCGAGACTCTTTTTGCACACACATGTACTATCTCAAAGTGACGAGCAAAACAAGCAAGTTAAGCGATTTAGGATGTCTCAATAGGTTCTCCAATGCCGCACAAAAATGGCACAAACAAAGTCAAGCTTTCTCACTATGTCCAAATACATATGTATGACATTATTATACCTTGTCCTATCTGTAACTACTTTAACCTCTTTTGTGTTCTTATCATTACTGTTCTTAAAATTTTCCAATGATTTTCGACACATAACCTTTTTCTAATTCAACAGAATAACCCCCCTCATCTTGGGGTTTATCAATACTGATGACCTTAAGCTCTTTGATTGAAAGAAAAAATAAACAAATAAACAGCTGATGCTCGCTGTTCATTTAGTTTAGTAATCTTGTAATATTTCATTATCAAAAACTTTGGTTTTCTCTTACTTATTAGGCATTGTTAAGGTCATAGCAAATGGGTTACTTTTACGCATATTCATTTTGAGATAAGAGTCAATGGGTGGAGCTGGAAACACATCTTATAGGATGTCATGTAATGAGGTTCGATGCCAGTGAATACGAGATAATGGAATAAGGATCAATTTAATAGTGTGATTGAGATGACTCTAATTTGATCATAATGGATAAATTAAGACTTTCAAAGATCAGCTTTAGCATTTCTTGCAAATCATGACACATTCACGGTAGTGTAAATGAATATCATTAGAAGATACCTTAGCAAGAGCGACTTCTAAGAGCATCCACCCTCGCGACACCAGGAGCTTGCACCCTTGTATCCTCACAGCCTCATGTCCTCATGCCCTCTTACCTCACATTCTTGTGCCATTGTGCCCTCGCAACACCACGCCTGTGTGCCCTCACATCCTAGCACCATTGTACATTGGGAACTCACAACCACGCAACCTCAGAACCTCATCAAAAAACTTTTGAAGTCATGAGTGTTTATCCTCATAGCCTCAGGAGTTCATACCCCAGCGACTTTAGAAACATCCATCCACAAGGTCTCAAGAGTCTGAAGCTTCTGCCCTAATGTTTTAGTAGCCTCTGTCCTATCAAGGACAATGTTCTTCCCCAGCATCTGAAAGAACCAAAATGAGGCGAGAAGAGCTCGAACAGGGAGAACTATGGAAGAAAAAAGCTAATAATTAAGAGAAAGTTGGTAGTTAAGTTCCTTTCCAGAGATCGAGATGAAAATACCAAGCCAAAATAATCGTCAAGAACAAGAGAAACTTGTACTCGAAAGCAACAACGAGTATCTTTATCCTGATGAAGACGTGCGACATAATCTAAAGAAGTGGAGAAGTTCCATACATCACAATTGCAATATTACTCAACATCGCCATTTGTACGAATACATGTCCCTCACAGTAGTTATCGTCGAAGCAAAGAAACGATATCCCCCTGATTAGTAGCCATATTAACTTGGAATGAGCTTTGGGGGGGTCCAAT
This sequence comes from Paulownia fortunei, assembly GCA_019321725.1. NCBI lineage: Eukaryota > Viridiplantae > Streptophyta > Magnoliopsida > Lamiales > Paulowniaceae > Paulownia > Paulownia fortunei. The sequence continues at coordinate 12,028 of JAGSPU010000160.1, read as the reverse complement.
CTCTAATAAAGCAAGACAGAAGCAAGAACACCCCCCAATACAACGATAGACATCTTCTCCAATGGCGTCTTCCTCAAGCTCAGAGATAAAAGCCTCTACTTGGAACACATTTGTGAAGTCTAACGACAAGCACCCCCCTAGAGTGCACTCCTCATGTTTGGCGACAAGCGCCTCTCCTCATGTTTAGCGACAAGCGCCTTCCCTGGAGTGACAAGTGCATCCCCTTGGAGCACAATTTGATGGGAAAGCAAGAGCCTCTATTCAGAATGCACTCAAATGAAGCAGAATTCAGCATATCCCCTAGAACAATTATCCTGCGAGTAGTAAAGAAGGCATTGCTAGCCATATTTCCTCGTAAAAATCTAACATATACCAAGTTGAGGATCAAGCAAAGACAAGAAGGCTTTAGAATAAATAGACAGTTAGAAGCCAAGCTAGTCACACATGATCTTTTGCAAAAATGTTATCATTTTAGTCATTCAAGAAAGAGAAGGCTCCAACTTCAAGAATATGTAAAGTGAAGAAAACAATAGAAGTGCAGATAAACGATAACTAGTACAACCCGAGAGGAAGATAAAGAGGAGATTAAACACACACCATATCCTGATCGGTGGACTTGACCAACAACATCAGCCAACTCTGTATCATGTCACAAAGAATCAACGCTTCATACCTTGATCGAAGGCATCAACTAACTCCACACTAAAACTAACTCCATGCCCCGATCAAGGTAACTACACAAAGATGAAGTTCTCCACTCCTGACGAGATAAAAGATGCTATGAGCAACCTTAGAATGACTAATAAATATTATGCCAACAACTTGAAAATAATGAAGAAGATTCAGCAACAAAAATAATGACGAGCAGACTACTCCAACAAATATTATCAATTTGAAATGTTGGTTGTTATAATAAGGGTACAAAAATCTCTCTCTCATTAAACCAAAGTGGTAAAATTATTTACTCAATTTATTTTTATATCAATTTCTCATGAGGGGAATGAATATATATTTTCTATTCCTAATATCTGATTGCACTATGAGATCACTGATTTGTTGCATTGCATACACAAGTTAAAAAATTCTTAAATAAGATAAAGTAAGAGCCCCCCAAAACCATAGGCTTCAATTGAGGTTCAATAATCAACATGTGAAGTAGCATAGCCTCGGAAGTTGATGTGGCTTCCCTAAGGCCAAGAAAGCTATAATTGGCCACAGAGAACCACTCCTTTGAGGTTAGCTCTAGAGATCACAAACTCCTTCCTTGAGGTTATCGACTAAAATCAAACCCATTTTGCGGATTTTATTTTCTTCATAAAATAAATAAAAATCATTCCAACTGGAAATTGATGAATTTAATAATGGAAGTTGGAAATCAAAATTTCTCAACAAATGAGGTCAAAGAGGTGAGACAGAGCCAAAACTTTCTCACCCGGATGGCCTCACCCCGAAGGCCTCGCTAGGATGGCCTCTTCTGGAAGTCCTCCCCCAGATGGCCTTGCCCGAAAGGCCTCGCTTAGATGGCCTCGCCTAGCTTTTGAGTTTACCTTCCCCAGATGGCCTCGCCCGAAAGCCTCGCCCAACTTTTTAGTCGACCTCCCCTAGCTCACGTCGCTCGAAAGGCCTTGCCCGGATGGCCTTACTCGAAAGGCCTCGCCTAAATGGCCTTACCCAGATGGCCTCGCTCAGATGGCCTTGCCTAGCTTTCGAGCTGGCCTAACCTGGATGGCCTTGCCTAGGTAGGCTTATCGTTCGCCTAGTTGGGTGTTTGTAGTTGCATAAAAAAAATATACTGAAAATTTAATGAAAAATGGAAAATTGATAGAAAAAGATTTTTTTCTTTAAATGATAATATTAACAAGTCGAATACCTTTTGAAATAAATCTCCAAGATTCTACCAAGCAACTTACTCCCAACTAACTTTCATTCTAAAGCTTACTTGAGAGTAATGGGCTATGTATACGAGATTATTGATGAAAATCAAGATGTATACGGGATTATCGACAAAAGTTAAAGTTACTCCCATGAGGCCAAGAAAGTTATACTTGGCCTTGAATATCAATGTTTCTTCAAAGTTATCAATAAAATTCTAACCTTAAAAGTTAGAGTGACCTCTTTGAGGCCAAGAAAGCTATAGTTGGCCCGGGTATTACACATTCTCTTATCAAGGCTGTCACTGTGAAACACACCATAAAATTAAGATAATTCTCTAAAAGTCAAGGAAGACATATAGTTGGCACAAGAATCAAGAAACATCTTAAGAGCAGTATGTTATTCAACTAACTTATCCAACTTATTACTTAAACACATTTAGTAAAAGGTGGTACCCTGATGCAACAAACAACTGAATAAAGGGGATACAACTATCATGGAACTCGAATATAGAAAATATGAAGCAAAAAATTGCAAAACCTCAAAGTTCCTGATGAACAAAGCCTAAGTCCTATCAAAAAGCTTAAATCCTATTCAAGAGGCATCAAATTTTCTCACTAACATGGACATGGAGGGGGGTAGGCTGAGCTCTGCCATCTAGAACTTCTGCACCAACAACAACATATAATAACATTATAAGCAAGGGTCACCCTTGCATAACAAAAACCTGGGCAAGGCACAGCTTCGTTCAAAGTACGATCAAACCCGAGAACTTGAGATTAAGACAAAGCTTAACCTTGCCTATAAAAATGAAAAATTTGGAAGGTGTTGCCCAACTCGGGCACTGGAGGACAGAGTAAGCTTGATCCTCCTCTATCAAAGAAAGGCCTGTTTCATCTAAAAAATAAAAAGTCGGTAGTCATGTCCAAAATTACTAACTTCCAATCAAATTATGTTCGGATCAGCCTGCCTAGAAGTTGGGGGGCTATATGATGGCATAATTTGACTAAGTCCATAAATATTAAATTCTAGCCTAATGGAGTGCAGATAGGCCCAAGATAAACAAAAGGCCCATAGGGCCAAATCTCCTAATAAACGCCTATAATACCATTTCCACACCGTTGGATGAGGTAAGTCATTTTTACATTAGATATTTACAGCTTCTAGTATTTTATCAGTCTTTTATTAATTATTTCTTGCTCTATTACTGACTTGAGCATCGGAGGATTATCCCCGGGACAACCCCATGGACCCCTAACCATTTATTTATATTGCAAGCAGAAACCTCTATTGTGATCATCCCTAATGATGAAGATCCACGAGGAGTCAATTCACGAAGATTCAAATAGGTCTGAGGTTGGACCACATCATCTCCCATAAATTAAGGAATACATATAAGATAAGACCCATCTATCCTTATTTAGAACTTAGCATAATTTATTAGGACTCTGTTTCTATTGGGCCTGAGTTGAACTCACCAGTTCAGATCAATCCAATCACTACAATGGAACCCTTCTTAGATAATAAGCAACCCTATACTAGAGCTCAGACTGAGCTCTTCATTAAAAGATTTGAGTCATATTATAACTAAAACAGAATTACATAATGATGATACTGGGCCTGAGCCTAATATGTACTAGAGTATGATAGCCCAGCTCAACCTCAGCTGAGACGAACCATGAAAACCTATAGTATGATACAATGGGCTTGAGCCCCCAAAAAATCTCCAAAGTCCAATACATTATTCCCCATGTCTTAGTCGGTAAAGCCCTACATCAATTAGGCCAAATCTAGGTTGTATCATATATACTTAGAAACTTTTTCAATATAATAGAAACACTCTTAAGTATAAACAAATGATGCACACAAAAAACAACAACAAGAAAATTACAAAGTATTTGGAATGAGATACAAAATTACATGTTGAATTACTAGAAATAGTTATATGGGACCGAAAGTAATTAAGTTTTTTAATTCAATCTTAATTTTTTTTCAAACTCCACAAATATTTGCTGATATTATCAAGATAAAATATCATCAAAATGATACTGATAACAATTATTTGCTCATAATGGCATTTGTTATTAAAGTAAGAAACAATAATTATGTGATATCCAATATTAGTTGTGTGGGGATATTTGGTGTGATTTATAAGTGGGTACAATAGATTCCTCTAATAACTTGGGTTAATATTTTCGCAAAGCGAGGACGAAGGTAAAGTAGTTGCTAGTGGAGGCCTTGTGTTCGGTCTTACTTTCGGGGGCCCAACTTGTGGGAACCCCAAGACATGACAACCACCGCAAGCTCTTGGAAATATCCCAAAAGTCTGCAATGCTAACCTAACAATATCCATTTAATCTAGCAGAATCATTGGTATAGATAATCTAAACCCTCAAACCATTATTTTGTAAATCAATGTAATCCATCAACTAAATAAACCAATAGGTTAACAACAATATACTTGGTAAAAATAATAATAATAATAATAATTCTGTAAGTATCGCCAAATATAAACATCATTATGTCTAAAATCAATCGATGAGCCACATGGAGATAATATATTCTCAATATTAAAATTCATCTTATCAAATGATTTTAAAATAATGAAATAACAAGTTTGAACTCCTTCCATAGACTTTCTCATACTCCAAAGGTTATTCTTCCAACCTACTAAGTTTCGGTATCTCAACAATATTAATAAAAAATAACCTAATACCCAACTAGCTGGACCAAGTGAATTAAAAATATTTATATAATTGATAAAAATAAATAATCAAATAGAACCAATACCATAATCATTTAAAAAAATTGAGTACAAGACAAAATATAAATAACAAGACCAAACCAATTATATCCACCATACACAACACCATATACAAGACACCTTAGGTCATGTGGCAAGCTTAACCCCCTATATTGGGCACGAACCAACACTTAACCACGATTAGTCTCAGTCGCCCTGGCCTATTCTAGAATAACCACTAGTGCATATAGATGTCAATAAAAGTCTCAAAAAATAACAATTTCACAAAACCAAACGTTCATAAAACCATATTTTCACAATCCAATTTTAATGCATAAACACACAAATCGCATTTATAAAGCCCATTTTCACAGTTCAGTACGCAATATAGACTTGCTTCATCCACCTAAAATCACAATTTTGAATGCACACCAAAATTATACGATTTATACACTAGAAAAGTGAAAAGTCACTTATCTAAAATTTGAAATCCTAAATTTACAAGAAAATGCTTGCCCACTTTAACATGCTTTGAGCAAAAAAAAATGTAAATGAAAGCGATAATAAAAAGGCTATTAATGATTTAAAAATTGATTTAACTTACATAACCTATTAGTAAAAATTAACCCTTAGCTAATCTCTTAAATCAGAAAATGTGCAGGTTCAATAGTAAAACTATTTCCATAATTCTAAGTCAATGAAATTTTATCGCATCACCTCAACCATAACATGTACACACACATATTGATTGATAATAGTAGAACTAATAAGAATTTCCATACGACCATATTAGTGTTGCTGAATTACATAGTTTGATAGTAAGTTTGTGACTAAACTATCAACTTTGCTAATCTTTAAAATAGACCTAGAAAGGGACAAAAAGAAGTCATTTCCATGTATTTATGTCCTGAATTCTTTGATCCCAAATAAAAATATGCAAGCACATGACAAGATAATTTTGTGATATCCCACATTGGTTGTATGGGGATATTTGGTGTGGTTTATAAGTGGGTACAATGGACTCCTCTAATAATTTGAGTTAACCATTTTTGTAAAACGATGATGAATGTTAAACAGTTGCTAGCGGAGCCCCTTATATTAGGTTTCACTTTTGGGCCCTACCCTATATGCCTGTGGCGTGACAAATGGTATTAGAGCTGACCCCAGGGTAATATTGGCAAGGGAGGTTCGATCAGATGTATAATTGGGATGGTCCTGGATTGTGAAGAAATGCGACGAGGACGTTGCATGTCCAGCCAGGGGTGATTGTGATATCCCACATTGATTGTGAGGATATTTTGTCTGATTTATAAGTGGATACAATAGACTCACAATAGACTCCTATAACAACTAGAGTTAACCATTTTTGTAAAGTAAAAATGAATACGAAGTAGTTGCTAGCGGAGCCCCTTATGCTGGGTATCCCTTTCGGGGCCCCACCCCATAGGCCCTTGGCGTGACAATTATGTATATAACTTGAGTTGTCCAGTGATATTTAGGGCTTGTATGGTTTCATTTTAATTGGGATTTTTCATTTCCATTCCATTGAGATTAATTTTCAAGGTGGTATTGGGGAATATGTGGTAAATAAAAATATATTGGATATAGTTATTTCGGATGAGATATTGATAGGGTGTAGAATGAGATTATATTTGGTTTAGTATATTTTTTTAGATTTGTTTCATGCAAAAAATGATAAAATGATAATTTATTTAGATTATATATAAGTGGTGGGACTTTTGAAATGACTTAATTTGAAAAATAATAGTATATAATTAAATAAAATTGATTGTAGTGGTGTCAATTTTGAATATTTAGTGTGAATATAATAATTTATTAGGATGATTTATAGGTGATGAGTTCAATTGAAATGATGTTGTTTGTAAAATAATAATATATAATTAGATAAAATTGATAGTGGTGAGATCTATTTTTAATATTTAGTTTGGATATAATAATTTATTAGGATGATTTATAAGTAGTGGATCCCATTACAAAGATGTTATATAAAAATAGTGATATATTATGTAAATACAGGTAGTAATGATGGGTTCTAATGGTAGAGTATGAGGTTGAAAATTGAGAATATAAGGTTGAAAATTATTTTTCGTGGAAAATAAGAAGATAAAAATCGGATATTTTCAATAAAATTGAGTAAAATAAATATGATTTATGTATCTAAAATAGTAAAAAGTGAAAAAAATCCAATGAAAATGAAACCATACAAGCTCTTAGGTTTTGTTTGGAGTTAGTCCGGATCTAGTTCTAATATTTTCGAAAACAAATGATCAAAAGATTTACTATTTGAAAATATATGGGGATTGTGCCTATGTTTGATTAGTTCTGAGGGGGATAATGTAGATGACATATCTTGTTTGGTTAGTAGTTTCGTATTATCATTTTATATTATTACATGTTATTTTAAAATTATTATAATGATTAAATAATATAAATATATGTGTTTTTCATTAATAAGTTGATTTGAATATATATAAATATATATGTTATATATGTGTATAATTATGATTAGGATTTTCTTATAATATATTAGGATTAAATGAAAATCGTTTTGAAGGATTCAATATTTGAAGTTTAATTTTATTTTTTGAAAATACTGAAATTACTAGAACTAAAACTAAACTGAATGTAAACAAAGCCTTCACAATTTTAACTGGATCCAAATATTGTACAAGTTCAAGAATTTGAATATTCAGTGCATATATTTATATATAATTGTAATCTTGCATTAAGAAAGAAATAAAATTATAATAATTAATTAGTAATTGTTGTATATAACAGGAAAATAATTCTTAATTGCTTCTTCACGTGTAAAAATGAATTTCATTATAAATAATTCATGATAAGAAAGAAGCAATATGAAATAGGTTATAGGGAAAAAATAAAACACACACACATGGTAGAAAATCAAATAACAAAAACAATCATAATTCATTTTTAAAGGAAATATATAAGAATGTTTAAATTTATGGGATCTGAATTGAGTCAAACTGGGTAAGATTGAAACCAGTATTTTGTGTTCAAACAAGATATTTATAATCAAATTCAGTTTTGAACTCGAATTCTTAATAGGATGACCAAATAATGAATCAAGCCAATTACAAATATTTGAATATAAGTTTATTCAATCTAATCTGACATGGTATATTAAAATGGGATCTGGTTCATGGATTATATAGACAAATTTAATTTTATTTGATTTATTTTTGTATATTTAATGAGTTTAATGAACTATGACACTAATTCATTTACTTTATTACTAATTTGTAAAATTTATATTAGAAAATATATTAACACATAGATTATATTTATTAATGAATTATTGATTTTATATTTTCTAAACACAAAAATATTATCTGTTTATTATACTTTTAAATACAATAAAAATTGAAAAATATTTTTCTACATATTCTTTTAAGATCCATATATGAACTTTGCCCCCTCAAACTTAATCATTTTGGTACTTTACCTCCAAAAGTAAACTTTAAGCACTTTTTCCCCCTCAACTTATATTTACGATAACACTCCCCCCAAATATCAATTTCAGATCAAATTTTTACCAGAATGTTCTTCGTCAACAAATGGTCAAATTTAAGGAGTGAAGTGTCATTTACCCTTGAAATATTAATGATGTGTTTGTTTTGCTTGTTCACATATTCAACTTTCTTGTTTGAAGGTATCTATTTAGTGAGGCACTTAAATATCACTTAAAAATTAAAGGAAGACCGTTGAGACAATCTTGACAAAACTAAAATTGACACACTCTTTTCAAATGGAGAGACAAATCCTATCATTGTCTATCTTACTCCTTATTAGTTTTGAAAATAGTGCACTAGATTATTTTTGACATTAGATGATTGGATTGAATCTGATATGAAGGTATACACTAAATCTCAAGCACAACTGAATTTGAGATAAATGTGTACACTAACTGTTTGGTTTCATTTTCAGGTTTCCATCATTTATAGGGTTGAGAATATTTTCATTAGGTTGTGGGTGCATAAAAATACATGAAATGTTAGTATGTTTGAAAATAAATTTTTAAAATTAAAATAAGTTGTATTTCTAATTAAAATGGGTAAAATAAATTTATTTTCAAAGTTTTAAATTGTAAAATATAGAAAGATACCATTTAGAAATGAAAACAACAAGCCTCAAGCACTATAATTTTTTCCTCTGCCAAATGTTTAATTTCAAATCATTCAAATGTTCATCATATGAATCAATAAGGTTAAAAGTGTCGGTCATACTTTTTGTTTGAATCGTCATTAAAAATTATGGGTTATTTGTATTCATTTCTCTTAAGATTTGAATTTTTGTACCTCCCCTTGCATACTATCAAATCAAAAAATTTAAAAGAAAAATTGTATTGAATGACCAATGCCTAATATGTATAAAAACAATCCATCGTTTTGAAAAAGTTAATTGAAAATTATATTTAAATTACACATATAAAAAATGGAAATTCAAATTCAAACTTTGAACTCTCTTTAAGTGTACAGAAAAATATCTAATTAACACATGATAACATATTATATAGTTTAAAATAGAAATGAAAGACCAAAATCCTAATTTAAGCCATCTTCAATAATATAAAAAATATTGATTAATTTTATGAAAATTATATTTTAAAAATTAATGTTTTTAAAATGAATATTATAGATAAAAATGAGATTAAATCAAATTTTATCCTCTTCAATCACTAGAAAAAAAAGGTGGAACCTTTTTTATGGAATAAGAGAAAGGATAAATTTATTTTTGCTCCCGTAAGTATACCACTAATTCACTTTTGGTACCCTATGTTCCTACCTCATCAAAACTGGTCAACAACATTTCAATTTTTCATTAGAATTGGTCCCACCTGTTAATAGTTCGTCCAAAACTAACAGAAAATCATTATTGCAGCAGCTTTAGGGGAAAATTGCGTTATTGCAACAGAAAAAAGATTGCATGTCTTTCTTACCTATTCACCTACATTCCAGATCAAACCTAAGAACATTGCAACATTCCACAGCAATATATATATATATATATATTTGACTACATCTTGTAGGAAAATGAGGAGGTACTATGGTTCAAGCTCTTCTAAAACAAGTATGACTTCCTTCAGTAATGATGTACTAATAGATAAGATGTGTTGTGGGTGTGGAATAGAGCTCCCATTGAAGAACTATTGGACAAATAACAATCCAAGAAGAAGATTTTGGGCATGCCAAAATATGAGGTAATTTTCTTCCTCTTATTAAGTTTTTATTCTAACAATTGCACTAGTTATATTCTTGATTTTGATAGAAAAAAGGGCACTATAGAGTGTTCCAATGGTTGGATCCTAAAACATGCCAAGGTCCAAACAAATTATTCCTGGTTGCTGGCAAAGATGAAAAAATTGGAAGATAAAATAAATGAATGCAAGATTAAAGAGAAAAACATAGAGGCTGAGCTGAGGTGTCAAAGAGCATGGAAATAATTCTAAAAATTCAAGTCAATGCATGCAAAAAGAAAAATAGATGTGTAACAATTATAGTTATAATTGGAATTGGAATTGTGTTATGTCTAGTTGCAGTGTTGATTGGCTTTGTGGCCATAGACGACTAGAATCCTGTACCAGGAAAAAGGTGATACTTGCCATTGATATAAACCTATGTGAGGATTATCAATAAAACAATTTCAATAAACCTATTTTTAATTTTAATAAACAATTTTTAATTCCAACAATATTAATACATTGGCACTGGATTAATATCCAAACATAACACCAAAACACCTAAACAAATTTCCCATTAAGGGAGTGTTTTCAAACACTTAAAAAATGTGATTTTCAGCTTGTGATTGAAAAAAAGCAGTTTTTAGTATTTTTAAATGCTAACTTCTACTTTTGCTTTTACATAATTTAATCAGAATCTAAAAACAAGGGGAGGGGTGCTATTAGATTTCTGATTATACTTCTTGTTTTTTTAAAAATATGTAAAAGGTTCTTTTGGATATTTTTGCACTCAAAATTATATTTATATTTTAAAAGTGTCCTTACATTATATAAATATATAAATATTTACTAATATGCAATATGTAATGTATATTTAATATATAAATATTTGCATGAATACATGAATATATTTATAATTATATATTTATTTTCTATATATTTATATGTTTTTGAATATATATATATAAATATTTGTACGAATATATAAATATATTTATATATACTTATAAATTATATATTTATATATTTGTGAATATATAATTAAAATTTATATGCATTTATAAATATGTTCATGAATATTTATATTTTGTAAATATATATATGTATTTTTATATATTTATATTTGTGAATAAATAATGTATTTATATATATATTCAAATGAATTATACTATTTGTGAATATAGAAGTATATTTATATATAAATAAATAGTTTATATATTTATGAATATTTAAATATATTTATATATACAAATATATAAATACATATGTATATATATTTATAATTATCTATATATATTTTTATATTTTTATATATTAATTATATGTATTTTTATATATTTATATTTGTGAATATATAAATGTATTTATATGTATTTTATATATTTATATATTTATAAATAATTATGTGAATATATAAATATATTTATATATTTATAAATAATTGTTCGAATATATAAATGCATATATATGTAAATATCTATATATGCATTTTTGTATATTTATATATTTGTTAATATATAAATATATTTTTTATTATAAATTTGTATGAATATATTTTTATATGTGTACATAAAGATATATATTTATATTTTGTAAATATTTATAGAATATATATACTTATATATTTTTAAATATATTTGTATTTTTATATATTCATATATTGTGAATATATAAATATATTTATATATTTATAAATATTTGTAAAAATAAGTAAACACATATATCTATTTATAATATATATAGTTGTATTTTATGTATTTACATACTTCTGAATAAATAAATATATTTTTTATATATTTATAAATAATTATATGAATATACAAATACATATATATTTATAATTATCTATATATATTTTTATATTTTTATATATTAATTATATGTATTTTTATATATTTATATATTTGTGAATATATAAATGTATTTATATGTATTTATAAATAATTATGTGAATATATAAATATATATATATACATATTTACACAACTTACTATTTCAAAATTGAAGGGCAATTTAGACTTTTATACACAAATAAAAGCACTTTTACAACTTATTTACCAAACACTCTCTTTAACTTATTCTAGTTTTCAGCAATACTTTGCAAACATTACTAGCTTCTGATTCTCAATTGATTTTCACTTTTGTTATAATAAATCACTTTCTCTAAAAGCATAAGTTTTTGCAAACACTCC
>JAGSPU010001438.1:0-35148 GCA_019321725.1 Paulownia fortunei | reverse complement strand
TGCTGTCTTAATTCAGGATTCACTTCTCTACTTAATTACATTTGACGTAGATTTTCCACTTAATTACATTTCACGTAGATTTTCCACTTAATTACATTTGACTTAGATTTTCCTCCTACATTTGTTAGTGGTTTTTGTCCATTCTATATTCTAAATTATATTTTATTTTTATTTTTAATATTATCAATACACATGTTATACATTTTATGTTTATTAATAATATTGATAAAAGTTATAGATAAAATACCCAAGGATCAAATCATTCCTAGTTTTAGCTTGTGTCTTTTACTCATATTTTTTTACTTAATTAATTGGATAGAACTCAAAATTGAATATTTTAAAGAAAAAAACATGTGACATGGACATACCATGGAACATACACGTATCAAGTGGACAATAGAAAGACACGACAAAAAGTTAGTAACATATATGGCTAGTTAATTAATTGGGGGTACCTAGCTAGCTAGCTACCTATCCCATAAAAAGGCCTTCATATTTCTTGTTTTTTAGTTAACAAAACAATATCTGTGTTGTGCTCAAGAAACTAGGGGCATAACACTATGTGAACACTCGTACGTAAATGGTATTAACGCTTGTTGCATGTATAATTTAATTTTGCATTTTTTTTTTCAAAGAAAGCGATCAAGTGCATCAGTACAATAGGATATTATTTTTTATAATTTATTTGATATAAAGAATAATCATGTAATTAAAATCATATCTAGCAGCTCCCCCCAAAAAATAAAAAACAATGAAATCAGATAAGAGTCTTGACTTCAAAACCTCATAGATTAAATTGAATAAAATTAAAATGGATTCATCAAAGGTATTTATATATATATATATACATATTTTTAGTGCTACTAACTCTAGCTTCCCTTGTTTACGTTTAGTGCTGCAATGGTTTCTATGATGTACTATAATATGTTTGATAATAAGAAATGAGCTTGAGTACAATTTATTCTTAAAAAGTTAGTTTAAGGACAGAGGGTGTCTAATACATATATATATATATATATATACACACACACCATATTAACCTAATAATTTGGAGCTTTTATGTCTAGAGTGTCATGCTATGCTCAATTCACATGTATACACCTATTCGCTCAGTAATTTGGTGATATTAGATAAATTCAACTTTTAACACCCACCTTTACTTTTAGCGTCTCATGCAAATCTAGCTAGGATTCAAATCCACTATGATCTGCAAACCTGATGCTCTGATAGCATAATAAATTGATTTGAGTAGAACTCATTTCCAAAAGGTAGTTCAAGAAAATAAGATATCCAATCCACATATATACACTAAAATAAATTCAACTTCTAACCTGAATTTTCCACTGGCGGGTTTGCTTAATTAGTCTACACATATAATTATCGACTCAATTCCCATAATTGCCAGGGGAGAAAAAACAAAAAAAAAAAAAAAAAAAAAAAGAAAGAAAAAGGCAACCATTTACCCATCCATCCCACGGTTGAAAAGTACTAATTAATGCGCTAGCAAAGAAACAATTAGGTATAGTTTTTGCTTTAATTATAGTGTGAAATTTCTAGGAAATTTAGAATCCACTAAACAAATGCAATTGCAAATTGATTAGGTTGCTGATTTTTTAGCATTATTTGATGACTGATTTGGGTAGTGGACTCTCCCATGTCTTCCATCACCATAATTGGAAATGGTTTTGGACTACTAGTTTCTTTGGTAATTTGGGGGCATAAACAGATTAATGCTCCATCCATCCATCCATTCTCTCTCTCTCTCTCTCTCTCTCTCTCTCTCGTATAATTTCATTAAGATGTCAGTGTAAAAATAAATACACCTATAATTAATGGTTGGCCGGTTTATAGTTGGAGGAATAATTTGACGATGAAAAGAAGCTGAAGTAACCAAACAAGATTTGGATTCTATTATAATATCCAGAAAAGAATATCTGAAAAAGCTGGTAATTGCCATAACGAACAGCATCCAGTATAAGTTAAATGGTTGTGGAATAAACTAAAGTTGATCAATTTAAAAAAATATGTATTCCCATTGTCTGCACACTGCTCACACACATGCATGATGCATATTGTATATATATTTTTGGTACAACTGCCTTCGATCTCTTGTGATCCTTGAATCTGCTAAAAGGATTCATTCAATATGGCTAGCTACGTACTCCTAGAAAGCTCTATAAATTATATAAAACCAAAAAAAAATAAAAAAATAAAAAAATAAAATTGTTTGACCAATTGTGTGTGGGGTATGTGTACGTGTTGGTGAAGTTGAAAATAAATTTGGAACTTATAAATATATATGTATATACTCCCCTGATGTATAGTGGAGTCTGGAAAGTGGTTTAAAATTGAAGTTAGGCGGCTCCCTTGCAAAGCCATTTGTTCTATTAATCTACTATGCATGGGAACTAATTACTCTTGTACAGGCTACGCACTTAATTAGGTTCATTTCTTCCTTAGATCGTTTGGCGCATGCACCTCATGGCAACCTCAAAGTCATCTTTGGGTTTTAAATGTGACCCTTAATAATTAGGGTTTGGCAGTACTACTCTAAATCACATTTTCTTCTTCGGTTTGTGCTGTCGATAATTATTACTGAATTATTAACGGATTCCTTACAATTCATTAATTGACTGCATGCCCAAACCCCCAGGGTTTAGTTTTCATACCAAAATCCCACACCTAACATTATGTCCGGACATTACAAAAAATTACAAACACAAATTCAACTCACAAATTGCATTATCTCAATTAAGTGTGCATAGCAAAAAACATATATATTCTTTTTTTATTTTATTATGACTTTTCATTAGCCTCAAAAATGACAAATTGAGAGGGTTGTATTTTATTGAAGAAATAAAACACACCATTTCATGGAGCATTACAACTCTTTGAAAAATTAATCACATATATTCCAAAACTCAAGACTCTTGGAAAACTTTCTCCACAAAAAATCTCAACTTTTAAACAATTACATTTTTAAGTAAAGAGTTGCAACTGGTGCTTAATTAGGAACATGTCAGTCCCAAGAATGCTTATATATATATATATATTTAATTAGTTATAACTACAATTGGTTATTCGGATAAAATGAGTTCATATGACCAACAATTAATGGGGACATCAACCCTTAAAGGAGATCATGTAATGATGTACAAAATATTGAATACTAATTTTATTAGTTACACTGATTTTAAGTATATTTTAATCCCTTACACAACTTCACATGTACTCCAAGCCATATAAGTTAAGTTAAATAATCTAATTGGTTGGTTGGTTAGTTGGTGAATAGAACGGAATCAGATAAAAATCTAATTTTGCCTACCCTAATATATATTACTAGAATTCTAAGTTAACATATATATCATCTATATATAGCCTTAAGTAGCATGCTATAGTTGCTAAAACTTACTTTTTTTTTATTTTTTTTATTTTGTGAAATAGTGAAAAGTCACATTGGAAATGATATTGTTGGATTATTATTTCAAAAAGATCCTAATCTACTGCCAGATACGGGATTTTATAATGCTTCAAATATATCATTTAATTTCACATCTTAATTAGATCGATAACCATACACTTAATTGCGTCCATTTGATATATTTGTGATAGTCTAACACGTTCAATCATCTTTTGCCAATAGAATTCTATTCTTATCTTACAAGATCAAAAGAACATAATACGTTCAATCATCTTTTGTTAATAGAATTCTATTCTTATCATTATTTAGTCTTTATTACGAGAACTTTATGAAATAGACAAGGAAAAAATTCAAAATTTCTGATAATTTACATCCCCACTCAATAAAATATTCTCAAGGATGAGAATTAATGATATTCTCTGTTAAATCATTACGCAGAAAATATCTATCTATGAATAATAACCTCGTAACATTGGTCATCAATAATTTTTTTTTTTAAATGTACATAATTGGATTCTGGTTATATACATAAAAATTGCTTCTCCAAATATGTGCTTGTGGTGACCAGTGTTATAGTATTAAACATGCATTAATCCAACACATACATGAATTAAATAGGCCACAAAATAATTTCGAAGCCATCCATCACTCAAAAATCCCGTTAATAAATTAACCTTTAATTACTTATTGTATGCACGAGTCAGCACAAAACTTGAATTACAGATTGAGTTTGATTGATAGTTAGAAGTTGGTCATATATATCCTCAGCGTATAATTAAACAAATTCATTAAGAATTTGAATTAAAATCAAAACATTCTTCAATATTGTCAGGCTTCAAATTTGGTCTTTGCTTATTTATCAAACTTCATTAAACATACATGTGACTTCAAGGGTTTATCTGTGTTTCACATATAAAGCACTTAATCCCAGAAAAACAAATTTAGGCACAAAATTTCCAACAAGCCAAGACGTGAATGTGGCACATATCACAAATCGTTACACTGTGCAAGCTAGAAGTCGCTTCCAGCATGGAAACTAATTAAGATAGTTCTGGCACCATTGTTAGAAAATCGAAAGTAGCCTATCTGCAAAAATACTGACCTTGTTGATCGAACTTTTGTTTAGGGTTTCATTGCCTATAACTTCTTGAAAATAAGAAAAATAAGTATTATTGGGATTCCAATGCAAGAACAAAAAATAGAAACTCACAATTCACAAGAATCACAAAAAATTATTGCTGGTGATTTTTCTCTGACTTTTCATTCATTAGCCAAATACTATGACAAATAATATTAGAGGGTGGTATTTGTAAAAGAAACAAATCATAAAGCACTGGAACTATCTAAACGTACACATATATTCCAACCTTTCAATTTTTTTTATTCTTTTTTCTCATTTAAATAGTCCATGTGTCCAAGCCCAAAATTATTGGTGATAACATTCTTACTGATCCAAAAATGAGTAGTTATGATAAAAAAAACAAACTTATAGTGATTACGATGATCTCTACTTTGAAGAGATATATATTTATGATATATTTGTATATATATATATATATATATATATATATTTGTATATATATATATATATATGTAGGGAGAGGGAGAGGGAGAGGGAGAGGCCATCCGCCTTCAGTGTACAAATTCCAGAATTGCATAATAACCGATCAACACCGGAAGCGACACAATCATGCCGAAGATAACCCTGATTAATTAATAAAAAAATAAAATCAATTAAGTTGTTACTTTAAAAATATATATATATTTTCATGTACGTAAGATAGATGTGAAAAGGCACAATTCAATAATTTTCTATGAAAGATGAGTAATGAAATCTGCAAGAAACTAATAAAGTGAATTATAGATCAGGACGACGACTCACGCAGTGCTGAGAACATCTGCATGCAATCCATATTCTTTTGCAAAGATAAAGGCGGTGATGGATTGTGGTAATGCTGCCTGCAACAACAATAATAATTATCCTGCTAATTAAATAACACTTCCCAATTACTGCAACAAATAAAAGATTTTTACGTGTTCGGTTTATCTGTGATGGGCCATTTGGCCCAATGTTCATTGCTTCGTATTTCTTCTAAAGTTTTGAGCCTTTTGGGCTATGTTTTTATGGGCTTGTCATAATTTTTTATTTTTTTTACCTATGTATATATAGTGGCATGATCAGCATGAAGTTGAAGCATTTTAATGTCAAGAATAATTTATCTTTTCGAAAGATCTTTTGTTAAAAAGGATTTTAATTCATATGTACGATTGATTCTGTGGATGCACATAATATATAAGAATCATTTGCATTTCTTTTTGGATGTAATAGAATGATACTCATGCAGCGAAAAACATATTCGTCTATTTTGAAAATGAATGCTCACTGTTCTGCAATATAAAATTAAAAATAATTTTTTAACCATTAGAAACTCTCAGATCTTAATATGTTGTAAATAGATGTAATGAATTGGTTGTTTTATTATAGTTAGAAAAATAATCAATTTTTTACAAGCAACAGAACAGGATATATTTGTACACTGATGATGAAGAATTTGGTGATGCCTGCATGGGTACCCTACCTGGATGATAGCTACACGTAAGACGTCCCCATGCAAACCGACAGCAAGGGAACCTAAAGCCATGGCTAGCGGGCCAGCAATAAATTTTAACGCCATCCCAAATATAGTGAGACTTGCTCCACAAGCTATCACTTTCTCTTGCAACGCCATGAACAATCCTGCACCAGTAATATTTATTTGTATATTAATTGTTTTCCTAAATCATTAAAATTAATAATACACATCAGATGAAAATGAAGATGATGATGATTATATATATGCATAGAAGAGCGCGCGCGTGTGTCTAGCTAGTCATCTCACCCATGCTAAACATGGCAGTGCCAGTACCAGCTCTTGACATGATGAGAATCGATCCTTCAATGATGCTTGGCATTTTAAAATGCCACCTACATATTAATTGTATAAACAAAACAGAATATTAGATCAATATATATATATATATATATATATATATATATATATATCAATACCACTTATGGTCATAAATCTCAGAGTAGATATAGCTAGGTAATAATATTGTTATGAATACATACATATATACCCTCGATCAAGACTTAGGTTAAAATTTAATAATTAGTGGTACCTGTTAGATAAAAATGCCCAGGTAATACCAATTATACAGGCATAGGAGTTTGGATTCTTGGCGAGTTTGATCCCCACTTCTTTCATCAATTTCCAGAAAGATGGGCGGGTGTTGCTCATATTCCTCACCTCAGGGGCAGCATCGCTACTCTGGTTTTCCAAATCATCATCATCACAAGCAGTCGTCCTAGTTGTAGTAGTATGATCTCCAGCAGCAGTCTGATTAGATGCTACTACCATATTATCATCATAATGTTCATTTCTGGTTCGCCTGACTTCCAAGACGAACAAGAGGATGGTGAGCCAAACAAGTGCCTGAAAGACGGATGACTGAACCACTAGGTCCACGGCCATGGGTCCATACATGGCCTTCAAAAAGGGCACACCAACCACCAGAGAACTGGTGAGAGTCGACAGAGAGAAGCTGGTTATGGACCAGCAATAGCTCCCTTTGCTGCTGCACTTAGCCCAGCACCCCAGCACCATTACTATTATAACTTTGGATATGGCATCCGCCCCCATGAATAAATAGTTCATCTTGAAAGGGTCGACGTGGGCTGTGAACTCGAATACGAACAATGGATATGTGAAGCAGCACACGAACTGGTTTATGGCTTCGCACTGTTGGGGAGTGAACATGCGCCACCATTTCACCGAACTGTATCCTAACATCAGCGCTACGTACAGTGGTGCGATGGCCACCACCACCTTCAACACATCTTCCAAACCTATCATTT
This sequence comes from Paulownia fortunei, assembly GCA_019321725.1. Taxonomy (NCBI): domain Eukaryota; kingdom Viridiplantae; phylum Streptophyta; class Magnoliopsida; order Lamiales; family Paulowniaceae; genus Paulownia; species Paulownia fortunei. Next base: position 27,829 of record JAGSPU010001438.1, on the reverse strand, counting down.
TTTTTTATTTTTTATTTTTCTAGAGTAATTTTTTTTTTTTTGGGGGGTGGTTATTCAATAGTTCTTGGTTTTTTGTTATAGGGAGAGAATAACTAGCTACAAATCAATGGAATTTGATGAAAGGATGGTCTGGCGAAATATATGTATCTGTGTGTGTGTATATATAGACATATATGTATGCATGCATGCGACAAAATTTAATATTCCCATATTGTCGTACATACATACCACGATATTTCTCTAACCCTATGTCGAAAAAATGATTTCGCTTGCTACAATCCACCTTTTTCAATGCAACATTAAGTCTGCTAATGTCAAAATTTTCAAACAATAAATGTGACAATAACAAAAGGAGCAATTATTTTAGGATAAAGAAAGAATATGATTCTCAATAGTTGACCAAAATATATATCTTTGATGCATGCTATTAGCTTGTTTGTTCAATAGGAGTTTAACACATTTTCCTTATGCGTGCACTAAAGTTGGGTTAAATTGTATTCACTTTTCCTTAATATGTATCAAAGTGTTAAGATTTCACTTTTTGTCTTAGTTGATAGGAATATTTACATATGTAGTCCCGCACTTTATGGGCATAACAAATTTAATCCCAAAATTCAAACAATTGTGTATATTTGATTCTTTTTCATTCTGCCATTCAAATACTAACGGAAACAATTAGTGTTCTTTTTCTTTCTTTTTTTAATTTTCTTTTTTCCCCCTATTTTCATTTTCAAATTATCTAAATTTAACGTTTTTAAATTCAGTACTAATGACTTTTACAATTATACTAAAATAATTCTATATAATATAATTTCTGAGTTGTAAATATATATAAGCAAAAATATTAAGCATATTTATCTAGGTTAAGAATGACCTCTTTTATGATGGTTTTAGTTTTCTTTTTGAGTTGAAAAACAACCTTTTTTGAGTTGAAATAAAAAAAATTATTATTTTTTTTATTATCTAAGGTACATATGTTTATTAAGATAACATGTATTCTTACAAAATTATGAAACTAAAATTTGGAAAATCTCCTAGTCCCTCATTATTGTATTCATCCAACAATAACAAATTCAACTGTACATATAAAATCCTTTGGCGCTGTAAAAACCCATTCAATTTTTTTTACAATAATTTGTTTATCGAGGCTTACATTCACTCAAAATATCTAAAATTATAGGAAATTCATTGAGCAAGTTGCTTTCTTTGTTGTTTTAACTTTTAACTTCTTGAAGTTTGCTTAAAACTTTTAATTGATATTGATTTATATTAAATTTAAAAAGGTTACTTACAACCTACACAATAGTAAAAAAAATTAAGAAAATAATGATGCTCTTTTCATGACTTCATTTCATTGTCAGCATTTTATTGGTTAGAGAGAAGAAAGACAACATCAACAGCCAAGTTTAGAGTTGGGGAGAAGATATAGTTTGAACCTAGGTAAAAGAAAAAGAAAAAAGACTAATACATACAAGAATTTTAATAATTATAATTTGTAGCGCAAGAACAAACTTAATTAATTAATAATTAATAAATTTTAATACAATTCCTTTGTTTAAATACTTTATTCGACTATTTCTGTAATCAATTTGTTTTTTAATTCATTGCATTTGAATTTTCAAACAATATTGGATCAAATTTGTATGTCAGACAATGATTTTAGTGCAGTATATAATTTATTGAACTATATTTTTTCAACAAATTATTAATGGTTCAATGATATTTATTTGGAATGCAACTAGAGTTTTGATAATAGAAATGTTTGAGAATTAAAATCCAAATACAATGGGAACATGAATCAAGTTAAAAAGCATTTATTTTATTTATTTTTATTATTAAATTTCTCTATTGTCAATTATACTTTTTTTTTCCGTGCACCACATATTTTTTACTTAGTATTCCAAAACTCACGACCCTTGGAAAAACCTTTCACAAAAAAATAATAATTTTTTAAGTAGACTTCCTTCCATTGACGAGTTACAATCGGTTATTAGAGACATATCTCATGGGTACTTAAATTTTCTTACATGTCCGACCCATCCATGATGGCACGGTCATAGCATCACTTAACCTCGGCATGGAGTCATCTATCCGCTATTACAGTGTTAATATTGGGAGCTGAAAACTAGAAATCTATTAAGGTTGAAGTGCTGGACACATCAATCCTTGATAGAGGCAACTCAATGGTGTATATTCTTACAGCCAATTTTTTTTTACCTTTGACCAGATATATTTTAATCCATTGAGAAATTATACTTAATTACTCAATAGTTTAAATTGTAATCTCCTTAGGTCTTCTATAAGGGCTGATCTGAATAGGTCAAGTCTAATATAGGTCTACCATAAGAGCTGAATAGGTCTACCTCAATTCAACATAGTTGCTCAGTTAATGATTCTTTAGTGCTTCTATAATGCTTTTATAAAATCCTAATCATCCGAAGTAGAATTTTAGGCTGGTTCTAATCGGCAATATATAGGATACAGAATCCTACCTTGAGTGAGCTCTTGGATTCTAATTTATTTTCCTATGATTAATCCTTATTTGAAAGGTAAGTGAATCCTGGACGGATTCAATCAACTTACTATCTGTTTATATAAAGGCATGGGGAATTAATAGTACATTTTAAGTATAGTGAAATATGTTTACATATTCTTAATAATTATTACTAACTCAAGTATCAGAGGGTTTTCATTAGATAAAATTCAGCACCCCAAATATACTTTTTGCAGGCAATCTTGTGGGAGATTTGAGTTATTTATAATGCAGATTATTAAATCTTGATACATATATTTTTATTAAATCTTGATATATATATTTTGATACGCATCAAGTGGCGTTGTGTATGAGAACAAATTTTAAGTTGAGATGTAAGAATATGACTGAGAAAAAAATCCAACCAAATCTTAAACATAACATTGAAAATGAGGAAAGATCGACTCCTATCACATCAGCCAAACCTTATCACTGCATCGCTAGCAAACCCTTTATAGTAGGCCACTCCCGGAGGATTAGGACAACTCACGATGGATCAATTGACTGGGCTAAAACAACAACGGTGGAGTTCGCTTTGAAAAATAGAGAAGTAACTCGACCAACACCTCTTCCCTTAATACCAAAAGAGTAGAATGACATCGAAATAAAGAAACAAGAGTTACCCGTGCCTCAAGAAAAGTTCCAGAGAGAAAAGAAAGCTACATCTTCATATAGGTTGAACGTGCTAAGAGAGTGAGATCCCAACCTAATCTGACGAATAAAATCAAAGATCTTTATAAAGAGATGAGAGAAATAAGGAAGCACATGACAGTCAGGGTGATCACGAAAAAAAAAAAGAATTTAGTTTGGAGAAAAAAACATGGCTATTGAGTTGTCTATAAACTTTAAAGTACTCAATTATGAGTACGGTGGAAACACTGTCTTAGGAGCACCTGTGCTAATTTGAAAATTTGGCACTACTTTACAGTTACTTAGATAGGGTAACTCTATCTAACCACCCTAGCGAGAAGTGCTCAACAATAGTTTAGTTAGCTACCTCCTAACTCAATTAGTCTAATTGAGGAGTTCATCTCAACATTCCTCAACCAATTTGGTAGCAGTAGAAGATACTAGAAAATAATGCTGACTTTATTCAGCCTACATCAGAGGAAGGATGAACCTCTGCAAAGCTACATTCAAAGGTTCACCACAGCTGCCTTGGAGGTGTCGTTGCTATGCAAAAGGTGCTAGTCAATGCCTTACTGCAAGTTCTCTAAGATGGAGAATTTTTCAAATATTTGGCTAAGAAACCAACTAAAACTTAGATGATCTACTAGCTCGGGCTGAGAAATATATTAATATGAAGGAAGCTTAGAAGATGAAAAGAGAAAATATCGGGGAGAAACGTAAGAATCTAAAACTGAGCCTATGGAGATTGCATTTCATTTGGGCAAATATAAACAATGCACCCCTTTGCTTATACTTTGATCTCAAGTCCTCATAGTAACAGATGACAATAATATGGTTCAATGACCAAAGAAGAGTAAAAGCGAACCTACAAAAGTGAAGTCAAATAAATTTTATAACTTTTATAATGAAAATGGACCTGAGGGATGAATACTATCACCTGAAAAATGAAATTGAAAAAGTCATTCGAAAGAGTTCATCTATTAAGGTATAGATGGTCCACAAGACTAAGAACCACTCTTTTTAACACTTTCAATTTGTGAAGTTACTTTTTTGAATAAATAAAATATTTTTAGAATCTCTTGTAATGGTAGAGCTTGGCCTCCATATGATTTATGAAGATAACCTCCAAAAAATACTTATTTATTATAAGTATTTAAAGCTTATTGATTACAAACACGACTGATGGAGCTAGACCTCCATATGATTTATGGAGCTGACCTCTAGAAAATGCTTACTGACTCTAAAGCTTGTTGATTATAAGCATTTGAAGGAGCTCAGTCTTTGTAAGATTTATTGAGTCGACCTCTGAAAATATACTTATTGATTATGAGTGTTTGGAGCTTGTTAATTACAAGCATGAACTGATGGAGCTCGTAGAGCCAACCTCCAAACACACTTGTTGATTATAAGCATGAGCCAATGGAGCTCGACCTCCATATGATTTATGAGTTGACCTTTGGAAAATGTTCATTGATTATAAGTGTTTGAAGCTTGTTGATTTACAAGCATGACCTAATGGAGCTTGGTCTCCATATGATTTATGAAGCTAACCTCACTTGAGTATTTGAGCTTTTTGATTATAAGTATGAGCAAACAAAGCTTGCCTCCATATGATTTATCAAGTTGACCTTCATAACATACTTGTTGATTACAAGTATTTAAGCTTGTTGATAACAAGCATAACTGACGAAGATCATCTTCTATATTATTTATGGAGCTGACATCCAGAAAATACTTATTGATTATAAGTATTTGAAGCTTGTTGATTACAAGCATGAGCTTATGGAGCTCAGCCTCCATATGATTTATGGAACCGACTTTTAGAAAATACTTCATGATTACAAGTATTTAAACTTGTTGATTACAAGCATGAGTTGATGGAGCTCAACCTCCATATGATTTATGGAGCTAACCTAAAAAAATACTTTTTGATATATCTGAAGCTTGTCGGTTACAAGCATGAGTTGATGGAGCTCACGAAGCCGACCTCCAAAATAACTTTGAAGAGGTTAGGTAACAATCTTTGAGTAGCTCGACTGGAATGATTTCTTGCATTTAGTTCAGATAGAGTAGGGGGACTAGATGATGTGAATCAAACCTAGTAGTTGGGGTCTATGGTCGGTTTTTATAAGCCTACTAAATTTAAACGTTACTCTTTAATAATTTTCTAACGAGTGCAAAGCGAGTAAAAGTTGATCCCATGAGGAAACTCTAGAATTTTAAGGCTAACTGATTTACTATCGACTCACTAACTAAGAATTTTAACATCAAAATTACTAACCTAAAACTAAGACTTCAAATAAGCAAACTCTAGAAATAAACAATAAACGATTGGAAGGGGGGAGAGGTTGAATTGAGTAACTAAATTACAAAAATTAAAACTAATTAAAATATAAAGCAATCAAAATCAAAATAACAAGCAACAATCAATTAAAGTTGGTTGAGGTTTCCTTCGCTACCATGAAACAATGAGTTATAATTTTATATCAATATTGTTAGCAACTTGCCATTAAAATTATCAATTGTAGGTAATAACAAGCTCTATTACCCCAATGTTTCCTTAGTTATTCATTAGGTAGAACAAGCTCTCTAGATTTAATTCAATGAATGCATTAAAATAAGAAAGATTGATTGATCTAACCAACAACCACACAAGAAAATATCCCATCATTAACTTAGATTATGTTTTTCATTTCAATTAATAAAAATATCCCATAATGATTAATCACAATTTACTACACATGATTAGAAATTCAAAATAATTACGGATCTAAAATCTCTAATCTAGTTGTAGGGAGTTTTCAAACCTAATTTGGTTGTGCACCAAACAAAGCAAGAAAATACCCATAAGATATTAAACAAAGAAAAATATAAACAACTTCAATTGAGAAGTTGGTCGATAATATCAAATATTTAATTATAAGAACCCATGTATAGTGCTTTGAAATCACCCTCAACTAACAAGGAAGTTTAATCTAACATAGTAAAAAATAACTAGAAAATTAAAATTAACAACATTGGGAGTCAAAAAAACTTATTGGTTGAAAAAGATAGTTAAGGTTAATGGTGGATTATGAATGTCTCATCCTCCAAGCCTCTTCTACTTTTTCTTCCTTGATGTCCAAAACCTCCAAGATTGCTTCCCAAATATGTGTATGATGTTTAGAAAATGAGTCTCCCTTAGTTTAAGCTCCTCTCTCCCTTTTAAATGATGAATGATCCCTGAAAACCTTCTACTTTTTATGGTTTTTCCAAAAGAAAGCTGGAATTCTTCCTATTTTCTTGATTTTTTCCCATGTTTCCTCTCATTTTCCTCTATGTTTTTAGGCCAAAAGAAGTCCCCACATTTGTCTTAGAATATTCCACTTAAAGTCCTCTAAAAAGAAATCCCAAAATTAGACTTAAAAATCATGTTTTGAAATTTTTGCGAACTGGGGCCACGACTCCAGACATTCTGTCTAACTGGTGTCGCGACTCTAATTATGGGGCCGCAGTGCCAAATAATTTGTCCTCTTGGTGCTGTAACCCTAATTATTTTTCTTATAAGTTATTTTTGAGCTCTTTATATTTTGAATTAGCTTTTTGTATCTTCTAATGAACTGTAGCTACATGTCTTCGCTTTCAAACGACATTTGAATTAACGAAATATAACATCTTTGGAGATAGTTATGACAAAATACAAAAACTTCCATATCTAGAAGTTTCAATGAACGTGTGACTCTTTAGTTGAATTGTTTTCTTTGAAATCAATTTAAATGGGATAAGTTGTCAACATCAAAGTTGTATATCTATAACTTGTCTTTCTAATAAGCTAAAAATTAGGACAATAGAGCTTTGAATTATAAAGTTATACCCAAAATACAAAACTTGTTGCAATGGCACCATGTCAATGAGATTTTGCCCAAGAAAATACACTTCCACAACAATCATTCTCAAAAGTGTGTGTGAATAGCCATTGTCAATAGTGATGAAACCATGTATGATTCAAATAGATGAATTCTCATAGAATTTCACAAAATCCATCACCCGATTCCTAATAAGAGAGTCGAACATCATAGGCTCCTCCTTTGGCATATATCTCCACTACACCGAAGGTACCACATGAAATCAAAAGGTCGTAAACATTGGTTGTAATGGGGCCATGGGGTAGTGTGCGACATTAGAAAGAAAGGGATGAGATGTAATAAAGTTTCTAAAAACTTCATGGAATGAGAGATATAAATTTTATCAAGGAATGGTTTTCATAATCCACAAGTTTTTCAATATTGGGGCATGATATCATTGTATTGGACCATTCTTCATTATTCTCATCAATTTTGCAGTATCCCATTTTTATTTGCAACTCACAATAAGTTTCTTTTTCAATATTTACAACTTTCTTCCTTATTTTTTTTCTCTTTTTTTATAAATACGTTTTCAATATTTTCCCTTCTTTCATTCTTTCTTTGAGCTCCCCCATATTTATCTTCTATTTCATCCCAAATTTCTTTTGCAAACTCACCTTGTCATCGAAATATCTCTCAAGTTCCAATTTATTTTTAAAACAAGGGTAGGATAATAGTATATTTAGATTAGGTAAGAAGATATGGTTACCAATAAAATAACTTATTCAGTAAAAGACTCAAAGTGCTCACTATGGGGGATGTTATTTTGGAACATCATATGAGAAACAAGCTAATTTGACCATGGTGCTAGAAATCCTAGTACCTTAATCATTTTTCTAGTGATGCTCAATTAATAGTTTGCCTCGACAGACCTCCAAAATTCTATTATTCAACCCACACATATCGAAATCCAAGTGATAATTAAAGTGAGAGTATAAGAACTATCTATTTTGACGTACATGTCTTTACACCAAATAACATAATTATTTGTGTAAAAAGAATTAAGTATGATCATCACGAAAAATATATTAACCAAAGAATAACATCAAGGTCTAAACAACACGTATCGTCAAACACAACCATATTATTCATACTCAATTCTCATCATAAAAATTAGAAGAATATATGACTCAAAAATTTAAAAACTAGACGCAAACAAAACAAAACAAGGAAGAATATAAATAAAAAAAATGTAAGTCTAAATCCTTCCCCATATATTTAATTCTTACATTGTCCTCAATGTAAGTCTAGGCTACTAAAATAAAGAAGTAAATGCAATAGGGTTAGATTGGTATACATAAACAAAGAAAAATAAAATAACTAGATAGAAAGAAAAGAGAATGAGAGTTAGAGAAATTAAATATATGATTGTAAAATCTCAATAACTTCTTTTTCATTTATTGGGTTGCCTCCCAATAAGCGTTTGGTTTAATATCCTCAGTTCAACATCACCTTATTTTTTCACTCATCAACATATGCTGATATTGCAATCGTATGTCTTACGATTTTGAAATACCTGAAAAAGTTTGTACTCTTATACTTGAGTGAGATCTTCAGCAATGTTAACTAGTAGTGTTTCTTTCTCATTCAAGTAAACATATTTAAGATGGTTCGGGATTGGTTTAAACTCTATTAAAGATGTTTATACCACAAAAGATAGAAGTCTCTCATTAGATAATGACAATTTAACATAAGAGACACCATACCTTGATTTTTTAGGCAATAAATTCAGCCCATTTACTTCATTTTTCCTATCCCCCAACATTTGTTCATCTAGCTTCATTTTCATCAAATCCTCCACATGGAGATATTTTTGTAAAGAAACCTCCACTCCATCATTGTCAGTCAACTCATGCAATTGTTGTGACTTAGGATCAATAATATCAATTACAGAAACAACATGCACGTCACTAGGATATCTGATAAGTGCATATTTTTATATTTATTTGTATCAATTCTTCTATGTCTTCTTTGCTTTGTTCTTGTTAATAATAGTTTTTATTAATATTTTGTGTGTGATAGGAATTTGAGAATGAAAAGATCGAAAATGAGCCAAAACAAAGTTGAAAGAAGCATTCTTGGGCTAAATTGACACGTTCCACTGCGGCAGTATTTGTATTTTGGGCATAAAAGTCTGATCCAAAGCTCAATTGACCTGATTCTTATCTTATTGGAAATATAAGAGATGTATCTACAACTTTTATGTTTTCAAGGTTTTCCAATTCAATTTATTTCAAAGAGTAAAATTCGGTTAAAGAGTCAAACATGCACTGAAACTTTAAGATATGACAGTCTATCTATATCTGGTATAAGTCTTTTTACAAATATGATATTGATCTAATTCAAGTGGCTACGGATAGATAACAAATAGGGCTACAATTATTATGAAGACACTGAAGGCAATTCAGCTTATAAAGAGGGTAAAAATCAGTTAAAAGAGGATATACAGTGTCAGACAACCATTTTGGAGAAGAAGAAAATAGTAGCATCGGTGCCTAAGCGCCCTGTTTCGGCGCATAAGTGCCGTGCTTACTGCCCTCTTCGAGAAATATGGCGCCTAGGTGCCATATTATAGCACCTAGGCACTATCCATGTGACAAAACTGATGCTTTTGGTTGGAATGGTGGCAAGTGGGAATCCTTTATACCTTTTGGCACATGTTTGAAATATGTATACACTAGATACATATATCATACCACACACATTATTCACTTTACACCAAATGCACAACACACCTTTCACACTTTATACCAAATGCACAACACACCTTCCTCACTTTACACAAAATACACAACACATCTTACACACTTTACACCAAATCAAATCACCATCTCACACTTTATAAAAGGCACTATCATTTCAACACAAACATCAATTTTTAGATTCACCCACTCTCTACATTCATTTACATTTTGAAAGCACTCTTAGAGTTTTTGGAGCTTCAAGAAAGAAAAAGTGGAAGAGGCTTGGAGGAGGAGACATCCATAATCTATCATCAACCTCAACTATCTTCTTTAACCAATAAGTTTCTTTGATTCCCAATATTGCTAATTTTTATTCTCTTGTCATTTCTTATCATGTTAGGCTAAACTTCTTTATTGGTTGATGTTGATTTCAAAGCCCTAGACATGAGTTTTTGTAATTGAATGTTTGATATTATTGATCAATTTTCCAATTGAGGTTGTTTATATTTTTCTATATTTAATGTCTTATGGGTATTTTCTTACTTTGTTTGGGTGCGCAACCAAATCGGGTTTGAGAATTCCCTACAACTAGATTAGAGATTTTAGATCCGTAGTTATCTTGAATTTCTAATCATATGTAGTAAATTGTGATTAATGATTATGGGATATTTTTGTTAATTGTAATGGAAAATATAACCTAAGTTAAATGACCCGAGCTTGTGTGGTTGTTGCTTAGATCAATCTATCTTTCTTATTTTAATGCATCCATTGGATTAAATCTAGAGAGCTTGTTCTAGGTTGTTTGGTGGGTAGAGAATTAGATAGAGAGCTTGGTCTATCTAACAAGAAACTAAGAAAAGATTGTGGTAGTAGAGTTTGTTCTATCTAATGAGAAACTAAGAAAAGTTTGGGGTAGTAGAGCTTGTTATTACCTACGGTTGATAATTTCATTGGCAAATTGTTCATAATATTGATATGAAATTAGAACTCATTGTCTAGTGGTGGCGAATGAAACCTCAATCTTCTTTAATCGATTGTTGATTGTTGTTTTGATTTTAATTGATTTATATTTTAATTAGTTTTAATTTCTGTGACTTAGTTAATCAACTCAATCCCCCCATCCCCAAACATTTGTTATTTATTTCTAAAGTTTGCTTGTTGAAGTTTTGGTTTTAAGTTAAAATTCTTAATTAGTTGAGTCGATAGTAAATCAATTAGCCTTGATCCTCGTGGAATCGACTCTTACTTGCTCTATACTCGTTAAACATTTATTGAAGTAAGGTTTAAATTTGGTAGGCCTACGACAATCGATCAAGTTTTTGGCATCGTTGTCGGGGACCAAGTGTCTAATTGATTAATTATCTATTTCAGTTTTTCATTTTACTTTACTTACTTCTTTTTGTTAGTTTATATTAGTTTGTTTTCTTATTATTTTTAGATTTTATGTCATCGGAGGACTTGAAGTTGAGACTTGAGCAAATTCGGATTAACTTGAATACACTGTTGCCACTATTACCACCACTTCCACCTATACCTCAAATCAATTCACCACCCAAGCTCGAGTTTGAAACTCTTCCTCCGAATTTTAAAACTCCTCATCAACCCGAAACTATTGAAATGACACATAATCATAGAACATTGAAGGAGTTAGCTGCTCCCAATTTGGAGAATCAACCATTGTGTATCACATATCCCAACTTAGAAGCCGACTTTGAACTCAAATTTGGGATGATTCATCTTTTGCCCACATTCCATGATTTTGCGGGTGAGGATCCAAATAAACACTTGAAGGAATTTCATGTCGTGTGCTCTAGTGTGAAACCAGCTGGAATTTCAGAAGAAAATATCAAGCTCATTGCCTTTCCTTTTTCATTGATGGATTCGGCAAAGGAATGGCTTTATTATCTACCATCTGGCACGATTACCACATGGAATGAAATGCGAAGGGTGTTTCTTGAGATGTATTTTCCAGCTTCCAAGGCAGGGAGCATCCGAAAAGAAATATGTGGGATTCGACAATACAACGGGGAATCTCTCTATGAGTATTGGGAAAGATTTAAGAAGTTGTGTGCCAGTTGTCCTCATCATCAAATCCGTGATCAACTTCTCATTCAATATTTCTATGAGGGACTTATGCCAATGGAAAAAAGCATGATTGATGCTGCAAGTGGAGGGGCTTTAGTTGACAAGACACCCAAGGCAGCAAGGAATCTAATTGTAAATATGGCTGCAAATTCTCAACAATTCATCACCCATAATGATCCACCGCCACTTAAGAGTGTCAATGAGGTAAACATGTCACTTCTTGAACAAAAGCTTTCACACCTCACATCTTTAGTGCAACAAATGGCAGTAGGGCAACAAGTCAAAGCATGTGGAGGATATAATCAAGGCAAAGATATAATCCATTCTCCAACACTTATAATGAAGGATTGAAGGATCATCCTAATTTGAGATACGGGAACCAACAACAACAACCTACTCTATTTCAAATGCCAAACCGACCACCCAATTTTCATCATTCGAATGTGCAACCACCTTTTCAATCTCCACAACAATCGGGCGCATCCTTAGAGGATCTCGTGAAAGCACTTGCTACTAATACTATGCAATTTCAACAAACCACACAAACCCATCTTCAATATATTGAAAATCAAGTAGGATAAATAGCCATTAGCTTAAGCCGATTGGAAACACAAGGATCAGGCAAGTTACCTTCCCAACCCATGGTGAATCCTAAGGAAAATGCAAGTGCCATAACTCTTAGAATCGGAAAACAATTGGAGTCTTCTAGCTTGCCAACAAAAGAAGTATCCAAAGAGGTTGAAAAGGGCGAGTCAAGCAATACCATCCCTTTCTTAGATAATTCTCACTCTCCTACTCATCTACCACCCATAGTCAAGGAGAATCCAAAGTTGGTAATCATTCCTAAACCTCTCTCTCTCATAATTATATAACACCTCCACCTTTTCCTAGCAGATTAGCAAAATCTAAGAAAGAGAAGCAAGAAAAGGAGATCCTTGAAACTTTTCAAAAAGTGGAGATAAACATCCCTCTTCTTGATGCTATCAAGCAAGTACCTCGTTATGCCAAATTTCTCAAGGAGTTGTACACCAATAAAAGAAAGTTAAGAAGGGATGAAAAAGTAAGTGTGGAGGAGAATGTTTCAGCGGTTCTTCAAAGAAAACTCCTTCCAAAGTGCAAGGATCCGGGCACTTTCACCATCCCTTGTACCATTGGTAATACGAGGTTTGAAAAGTGTATGGTAGATTTAGGTGCATCAATCAATATCATGCTATATGCCATTTATGTTTCCTTAAATCTAAGCCCTTTAGAAAAAAACTGGTGGTGTTATTCAATTAGCGGATAGATCAAATGCATACCCTAAAGGAGTTGTGGAGGATGTTTTGGTACAAGTGAATGAATTGGATTTTCCTACGGATTTTTATATTCTTGAGATGGAAGATGATAGATCCTTACATCCTACACCCATTCTCTTAGGGAAACCATTTCTAAAAACAGCTTGGACTAAAATTGATGTTCATGATGGCACATTGTCTATGGAATTTGATGGTGAGATAATTAGAATAAACATTTTTGAAGCTATGAGGTATCCTAGTGATGTGCATTCCATTTTTGCAGTTGATATTATTGATTTTATAACCCAACAAATGTTTGAATTGACTAGCAATGATGGATTGGATGTTGCATTGAGGAACAATCTTTACATGGAAGACTTGAAAGAGATAAAGATAGATGTGCAACTATTGGGTCGAACATCATAGGCTCCACCTTTAGCATATATCTCTACTACACCGAAGGCACCACATGAAATCAAAAGATCGTAAACATTGGTTGTAATAGGGCCATAGGGTAGTGTGTGACATTAGAAAGAAAGGGATGAGATGTAACAAAGTTTCTAAAAACACAATAAGTTTCTTTTTCAATATTTACAACTTTCTTCCTTATTTTTTTTCTCTTTTTTATAAATATGTTTTCAATATTTTCCCTTCTTTCATTCTTTCTTTGAGCTACCCCATATTTATCTTCTATTTCATCCCAAATTTCTTTTGCAAACTCACATTGTCATCGAAATATCTCTCAAGTTCTAATTTATTTTTAAAACAAGGGTAGGATAATAGTATATTTAGATTAGGTAAGAAGATATGATTACCAATGAAATAACTTATTCAGTAAAAGACTCAAAGTGCTCACTATGGGGGATGTTCTTTTGGAACATCATATGAGTAACAAGCTAATTTGACCATGGTGCTAGAAATCCTAGTACCTTAATCATTTTTCTAGTGATGCTCAATTAATAGTTTGCCTCGACAGACCTCCAAAATTCTATTATTCAACCCACACATATCGAAATCCAAGTGATAATTAAAGTGAGAGTATAAGAACTATCTATTTTGACGTGCATGTCTTTACACCAAATAACATAATTATTTGTGTAAAAAGAATTAAGTATGATCATCACGAAAAATATATTAACCAAAGAATAACATCAAGGTCTAAACAACACGTATCGTCAAACACGATCATATCATTCATGCTCAATTCTCATCATAAAAATTGGAAGAATATAAGACTCAAAAATTTAAAAACTAGACGCAAACAAAACAAAACAAGGAAGAATATAAGTCAAAAAATAAAAAAAATGTAAGTCTAAATCGTTTCCCCTATATTTAATTCTTACATTGTCCTCAATGTAAGTCTAGGCTACTAAAATAAAGAAGTAAATGCAATAGGGTTAGATTGATATACATAAACAAAGCAAAATAAAAGAACTAGATAGAAAGAAAAGAGAATGAGAGTTAGAGAAATCAAATATATGATTGTAAAATCTCAATGCCTTCTTTTTCATCTATTGGGTTGCCTCCCAATAAGCGTTTGGTTTAATATCCTCAGTCCGACATCACCTTATTTTTTCACTCATCAACAAATGCTGACATTGCAATCGTCTGTCTTACGATTTTGAAATATCTGAAAAAGTTTGTACTCTTATACTTGAGTGAGATCTTTAGCAATGTTAACTAGTAGTGTTTCTTTCTCATTCAAGTAAACATATTTAAGATGGTTCGGAATTGGTTTAAACTCTATTGAAGATGTTTATACCACAAAAGATAGAAGTCTCTCATTAGATAATGACAATTTAACATAAGAGACACCATACCTTGATCTTTTAGGCAATAAATTCAGCCCATTTACTTCATTTTTCCTATCTCCCAACATTTGTTCATCTAGCTTCATTTTCTTCAAATCCGCCACATGGAGATATTTTTGTAAAGCAACCTCTACTCTATGAATGGTCTTCCTAAAAAAATGGGTGTAGGATTGGGGAATGTGTCATTCTCTATCTCAAGAACATAAAAATCAATTGGGAAAACCAATTCATTCACCTGCAGAAGAACATCTTTCACAACCCATATTGGATAAATATTAGATCTATTAGCCAATTGTATGATAACACCAGTTTCTTTTAAAGGTCCTAGATTTAGAAAATCATAAATAGAATATGACATGACGGTTATTGATGTGCCTAAACCTAACATGCACTTATCCAATCTGGTGTTGTCAATTGTACATGGAATTGTGAAAGTGCCTGGATCTTTGCACTTTGGAGGGAGCTTCTTTTGAAGAACCGTTGAAACATTCTCCCCCACACTTACTTTTTTATCCCATCTCAACTTTCTTTATTGGTGCACAACTCTTTGAGAAATTTAGCATAACGAGACACTTGTTTGATGACATCAATGTGAGGGATGTTAACCTCCACTTTTTGAAAAGTTTCAAGGATATTCTTTTCCTGATCCTCTTTATTAGACTTTGCTAACTTGTTAGGAAAATGTGGAGGTGTTACATAAGTATAAGAGAGAAGTTTATGATTGGTTACCGACTTTGGATTCTCTTTAACTATGAGTGGTACATGAGTAGGAAAGTGAGAATCATCTAAGGAGTGGATGATATTGCTTGACTCGCCCTTCTCAACCTCTTTGGATACTTTTTTTGTTGACAACCTAGGAGACTCCAATTGCTTTCCAGTTCTAAGAGTCACAACATTTGTATTTTTTTTAGGATTCACCATAGGTTGGGAATGTAACTTGCCCGATCCTTATGTTTCTAATCGGCTTAAGCTAGTGGCAATTTTCCCTACTTGATTCTCAATAGATTGGAGACGAGCTTGTGTGGTTTGTTGAAATTATATAGTGTTGGTAGCAAGTGCTTTCATGAGATCCTCCAAGGATGCGCCCGATTATTGTGGAGATCGGAATGGTGGTTGCACATTTAATTGGAGAAAACTCAATGGTCGGTTTGGCATTTGAAATGGAGTAATTTGTTGTTGTTGGTTCTTGTATCTCAAATTGGGATGATTCTTCCATCCTTTATTATAAATATTGGGGAAATGATTATATGTTTGCCTTGGTTGACTTGGAAAACCACCAGACATCCTGTCTAATTGGTGTCGTGACTTTGATTTTTGGGGCTGCGGCTCCAAACCTTCTGTCCAATTGGCACTGCGACTCTGATTTCCGGGGCCACGACGCTAAACAATTTGTCTTCTTGGCACTGCTACCCTAATCATTCTTCTTGTATGCCATTTTGGAAGTCTTTATAATTTGAATTAACCTTTTGTGTCTTCTAATTAATTGTAGCTACATGTCTTAGCTTTCAAAAAATATTTGAATCAACTTAATATAACATCTTTGAATATGCTAAAAATATGAAAACGGCCACATTTGGAAGTTTGAGTGCACGTTTAACTTTTTAGTTGAAACTTTTTATTTGAAATCAATTGAAATGAGATAAGTTGTCAACATCAAAGTTGTAGATTTATAACTTATCTTTCCAAGAATATAAGAATCAGGTCAATAGAGTTTTAGATCATAAAGTTAAGCCCAAAATATAAAATTTGTCGTAGTGGCACCATGTCGATGAGATTTTGCCCAACAATGTTTGTTTCAACTTCGTTTTTGCTTATTTTTTTCTCTTGATCCCTAAACTCCTATCATACATAAAACATTAATAAAACTTTAATATTAACAAGAATAAATTAAAGAAGACATCGTGGAATTGATACAAAATATATAAAAATATACACTTATCTGCTTGTGCCACATTCTGAGTATCTAGGCTTAATTGTGAGTTGAGAAGACGGGCTTATGGACTAGTCTTCTTATGTCTTTTATAAAAGTCGTCCTAAATAAGTCAAATCTAGTATAGGTCTACCATAAGAGATGACGTGAATAGGTTAAACATAATATATGTCTACCATAGGGCTAACCTTAATAGGTCTAAAGTTTTCAAGGACGTAGGCTCACCCCAAATTCATCGAGTCTAAGTTAGACCATTTAAATCCATTTTATAAATTTAAAAATAAAAAATATATTTATTAAAAATAACATCATTAAAATTTTAAATAATAATATTATATATATATATATATATATATATATTAAAATATTAAAATAAATAAATGGGATGAAATATGTATAAAAATAAAATATCAAGACCCACCTATATATTTTCCACGGTTATTGCATCAATTATGGACCTTTACACAATTTCCCTGTTTATTGAGTCAATTGACTAGGAAAAAGAAGCTTGATGGAAAACAGAATCTATTCCATGGATGAGCCACTAGCAAGCTAACAATATCAGGATCACTTTGCAAGAAGGGATACTGAAAAAAGCACCCAACACCTATCTGAAAAGAATCGGCACTAAAATAACAAGCTGGTGGGCACATTTAGATTCTTTTTCCTTCAGTAATTTCTCTTCTTCCACTTGAGATTAAATTGTCTATATAAAAGGAGTTCACCTAATAGATTTTCCATAAAAAAATTTCTTTTTGATATCTCTATACTTGTTTCTTGCACCTACAAAATTGCATCTGAGGCAGAGCTTATGAGAATAGGCATGGAGATCTTTGCATTAGTGGATCAACACAAAGACAAAAAGGGAACTGCTGCTGCTCCACAAAGGCCTGTAGTTCAACAAGGCCTTAAACAAGAATGTGTATACCAGTATCAGTCACAGCAAACTCATCTTTATCAGGTAAAGCCTATTTCTGCGAACGAGAAGATGATGGACAGCTATGAGGTTGTTTATTTTCAAGTTTTGTTGTGCATTTAAATGTTGTCATAATTGGGTTTGATGTTGTCCTTTTCAACAGGCCAGAGTCAATGCACGAGTACAACTTGACTCCACATTCTTTATATGCTGCAGTGTCAGTGAGACTTGAAACAGAGACCATAATTTCTGTTTTGAATAAATTATTTTAAAAATCCACCCCTAAACGGAATGAATAGATTTATAATTTTCTCGGCAATGTCTCCCCCTCATTTTTCTCTATCCTTACTCCACTCCTCTATTGCCCCACCACATTTTCTCTTCTTCCTACCTACTGCCATCCCTCCTTTATGTTCCCCATTGCCATCCTCTAGAAGATAAGAAAGATAATAATCAAAATAAAGAAAAAAAAATGAGAGGGAATGAAAAGTAAAATGCATGAATTTTTTTAATTGTATTTCTATATAATATTTAGTCAAATTATTTTCAAAAGCACATCTATTTTTATAACAATATTAGAAGAAATATTTGAACAAATTATTTTTTATTTAATAAATGCATCGGTGATTGTTACAAAGTGTCAAAAAAAAAAAAAACCACCAACAACTAATTTTTGACATCAAATGGCTAAATTTTTCATCCACAAGCTATACTTTTGGAACAATAGATTATTACACTTTTCTCCTTTAAGGTACCTAATTATTGCCTTTATATCCCCTCTAAGTTTCACAACTTACCAAGGGCTTTTGGTAAGGGAAACATAAGTAAAGTTTGTTAGGGGAAAAATAGAAAGTTTCTAAATTTCCTTTATAGATGTCTTCTGTTTTCGTCCAAAATCCTAACGACAAGGGATTTGATAAACGTGGTGCTCAGAGGGGATGTTTTTACAATTATTAAAGGGAGGGAAAGGGAGTTGATAATTTGACAATTCACAATATTATAGAGGAGGTTAATATAATAACACCCCCCCCCCCCCAAATCTTTTTTTTCCTTAAATGCATATGGAAACCTATGTTTCATATGTTTTTATATGCAATTCGGATCCTTGTTATTCCGCAATATTTTGAAACTTATAAATAAATATGTATATACTCTGATGTATAGTGGAAACTGGAAAGTTGTTTAAAATTGAAGTTAGCGGCTCCCCACCCACGTACGTGTATGTGCAAAGCCATTTGTTCTATTATTCTACTATGCATGGGAACTAATTACTCTTATATAGGCTAAGTACTTAATTAGGTCGATTCCTTAGATCGTTTGGCGCATGCACCTCATGGCAACCTCAAAGTCATCTCTGGGTTTTAAATGTGACCCTGAAATATAGGGTTTGGCAGTACTGTAAATCACATTTTCTTCTTCGGTTTGTGCTATCGGTAATTATTACTGAATTATTAACGGATTCCTTACAATTCATTAATTGACTGCATGCCTAAACCCCCAGGGTTTAGTTTTCATATCAAAATCCCACACCTAACATTATGTCCGGACATTACAAAAAAATTACAAACACAAATTCAACTCACAACTTGCATTATCTCAATTAAGTGTGCATCGCAAAAAACATATATATTCTTTTTAATTTTATTATGACTTTTCATTAGCCTCAAAAATGACAAATAGAGAGGGTTGTATTTTATAGAAGAAATAAAACACACCATTTCATGGAGCATTACAACTCTTTGAAAAATTAATCACATATATTCCAAAACTCACGACTCTTGGAAAAGTTTCTCCACAAAACATCTCAACTTTTAAACAATTACACTTTTAAGTAAAGAGTTGCAACTGGTGCTTAATTAGGAACATGTCAGTCCCAAGAATGCTTATATATATATTTTAATTATCTCCCACTCAGGGTATAACTACAATTGGTTATTCTGATAAAATGAGTTCATATGACCAACAATTAATGGGGACATCAACCCTTAATGGAGATGTAATGATGTACAAAATATTGAATACTAATTTTATTAGTTACACTGATTTTAAGTATAATTTAATCCCTTACACAACTTCACATGTACTCCAAGTCATATAAGTTAAGTTAAATAATCTAACTGGTTGGTTGGTTAGTTGGTGAATAGAACGGAATCAGACAAAAATCTAATTTTGCCTACCCTAATATATATTACTAGAATTCTAAGTTAACATATATATCATCTATATGTAGCCTTAAGTAGCATGCTATAGTTGCTAAAACTTACCCTTTTTTATTTTTATTTTTTTATTTTGTGAAATAATGAGAAGTCACGTAGGAAATGATATTGTTGGATTATTATTTCAAAGGGATTTTATAATGCTTCAAATCTATCATTTAATTTCACATCTTAATGAGGTCGATAACCATATACTTAATTGCGGCCATTTGATATATTTGTGATAGTCTTAATAAAATATAAAATTGGACATTAAGAAAATAAATAAATTTTTTCACAACGTCAAGAATTAAACAATAATACTTGAAACACGTTACAAGATCAAAAGAGCATAATACGTTCAATCATCTTTTGTCAATAAAATTCTATTTTTATCATTATTTAGTCTTTATTGCGAGAACTTTATGAAATAGACAAGGAAAAAATTCAAAATTTCTGATAATTTACATCCTCACTCAATAAAATATTCTAAAGCATGAGAATTAATGATATTCTCTGTTGAATCATTAAGCAGAAAATATCTATATATAAATGATAACTTCGCAACTATTGTCATCGTGAATATTTTTTTTTTTTTCAAATGTACATAATTGGATTCTGGTTATATACATAAAAATTGCTTCTCCAAATATGTGCTTGTGGTGACTAGTGTTATAGTATTAAACATGCATTAATCCAACACATACATGAATTAAATAGGCCACAAAATAATTTCGAAGCCATCCATCACTCAAAAATCCCGTTAATAAATTAACCTTTATTTACTTATTGTATGCATGAGTCAGCACAAAACTTGAATTACAGATTGAGTTTGATTGATAGTTAGAAGTTGGTTATATATATCCTCAGCGTATAATTAAACAAATTAATTAAGAATTTGAATTAAAATCCGAACATTCTAATGGCCCCCCGATGTGACTTCACTTTCTTCAATATTGTCAGGCTTCAAATTTGGTCTTTGCTTATTTATCAAACTTCATTAAACATACATGTGACTTCAAGGGTTTATCTGTGCGTCACATATAAAGCACTTAATCCCAGAAAAACAAATTTAGGCACAAAATTTCCAACAAGCCAAGACGTGAATGTGGCACATATCACAAATCGTTAGATTGTGCAGGCTAGAAGTCGCATCGAGCATGGAAACTAATTAAGATAGTTCTGGCACCATTGTTAGAAAATCGAAAGTACCCTATCTGCAAAAATACTGACCTCGTTGATCGAACCTTTGTTTAGGGTTTCATTGCCTATAACTTCTTGAAAATAAGAAAAATAAGTATTATTGGGATTCCAATGCAAGAACAAAAAATAGAAACTCACAATTCACAAGAATCACAAAAATTTATTGCTGGTGATTTTTCTCTGACTTTTCATTAATTAGCCAAATCCTATGACAAATAATATTAGAGGGTGGTATTTGTAAAAGAAACAAATCATGAAGCACTGGAACTATTTAAACGTACACGCATATTCCAACCTTTCAATTTTTTTTTTATCATTTAAATAGTCCATGTGTCCAAGCCCAAAATTATTGGTGATAACATTCTTAATGATCCAAAAATGAGTAGTTATGATCAAAAACAAACTTATAATGATTACGATGATCTCTACTTTGAAGAGATACATATTTATGATATATTTGTATATATATATATATATATGTAGGGAGAGGGAGAGGCCATCCGCCTTCAGTGTACAAATTCCAGAATTGCATAATAACCGATCAACACCGGAAGCGACACAATCATGCCGAAGATAACCCTGATAATTAATAAAAAAATAAAATCAATTAAGTTGTTACTTAAAAAAAAATATATTTTCGTGTACGTAAGATAGATGTGAAAAGGCACAATTCAATAATTTTCTATGAAAGATGAGTAATTAAATCTGCAAGAAACTAATAAAGTGAATTATAGATCAGGACGACGACTCACGCAGTGCTGAGAACATCTGCATGCAATCCATATTCTTTGGCAAAGATAAAGGCGGTGATGGATTGTGGTAATGCTGCCTGCAACAACAATAATAATTATCCTGCTAATTAAATAACACTTCCCAATTACCGCAACAAATAAAAGATTTTTACGTGTTCGGTTTATCTATGATGGGCCATTTGGCCCAATGTTCATTGTTGCATCTTTCTTCTAAAGTTTTGAGCCTTTTGGGCTATGTTTTTATGGGCTCGTCATAATTTATTTATTTATTTATTTTTTACCTATGTATATATAGTGGCATGATCAGCATGAAGTTGAAGCATTTTAATGTCAAGAATAATTTATCTTTTCGAAAGATCTTTTGTTAAAAAGGATTTTAATTCATATGTACGATTGATTCTGTGGATGCACATAATATATAGTAATCATTTGCATTTCTTTTTGGATGTAATAGAATGATACTCATGCAGCGAAAAACATATTCGTCTATTTTGAAAATGAATGCTCACTGTTCTGCGATATAAAATTAAAATTAATTTTTTAACCATTAGAAACTCTCAGATCTTAATATGTTGTAAATAGATGTAATGAATTGGTTGTTTTATTATAGTTAGAAAAATAATCAAATTTTTACGAGCAACAGAACAGGATATATATGTGTGTGTGTATATATATATATATGTACATGATGATGAAGAATTTGGTGATGCCTGCATGGGTACCGTACCTGGATGATAGCTACACGTAAGACGTCCCCATGCAAACCGACAGCAAGGCAACCTAAAGCCATGGCTAGCGGGCCAGCAATAAATTTTAACGCCATCCCAAATATAGTGAGACTTGCTCCACAAGCTATCACTTTCTCTTGCAACGCCATGAACAATCCTGCACCAGTAATATTTATTTGTATATTAATTGTTTTTTGCAAATCATTAATTAATAATACACGTCAGATGAAGATGATGATGATGATTATTATATGTATGCATAGAAGAGCGCGCGCGTGTGTGTCTAGCTAGTCATCTCACCCATGCTAAACATGGCAGTGCCAGTACCAGCTCTTGACATGATGAGAATCGATCCTTCAATGATGCTTGGCATTTTAAAATGCCACCTACACATTAATTGTATAAACAAACAGAATATTAGATCAATATATATATATATATATATATATCAATTCCACTTATGGTCATAAATCTCAGATTAGATATAGCTAGTTAATAATATTGTTATGAATACATACATATATATATACCCTCGATCAAGACTTACGTTAAAATTTAATAATTAGTGGTACCTGTTAGATAAAAATGCCCAGGTAATACCAAGTATACAGGCATAGGAGTTTGGATTCTTGGCGAGTTTGATCCCCACTTCTTTCATCAATTTCCAGAAAGATGGGCGGGTGTTGCTCATATTCCTCGCCTCAGGGGCAGCATCGCTACTCTGCTTTTCCAAATCATCATCATCATCATCACAAGCAGTCGTCCTAGTTGCAGTAGTATGATCTCCAGCAGCAGTCTGATTAGATGCTACTACCATATTATCATCATAATGTTCATTTCTGGTTCGCCTGACTTCCAAGACGAACAAGAGGATGGTGAGCCAAACAAGTGCCTGAAAGACGGATGACTGAACCACTAGGTCCACGGCCATGGGTCCATACATGGCCTTCAAAAAGGGCACACCAACCACCAGAGAACTGGTGAGAGTCGACAGAGAGAAGCTGGTTATGGACCAACAATAGCTCCCTTTGCTGCTGCACTTAGCCCAGCACCCCAGCACCATTACTATTATAACTTTGGATATGGCATCCGCCCCCATGAATAAATAGTTCATCTTGAAAGGGTCGACGTGGGCTGTGAACTCGAATACGAACAATGGATATGTGAAGTAGCACACGAACTGGTTTATGGCTTCGCACTGTTGGGGACTGAACATGCGCCACCATTTCACCGAACTGTATCCTAACATCAGCGCTACGTACAGTGGTGCGATGGCCACCACCACCTTCAACACATCTTCCAAACCTATCATTTTTCTTTTTTCTTTTTAATTTTTCTGGAGTAATTTTTTTTTTTTTTTTTGGGGGGGGGGGGGGGGTGGTTATTTAGTAGTTCTTGGTAATTTGTTATAGGGAGAGAGTAACTAGCTACAAATCAATGGAATTTGAAGAAAGGATGGTCTGGCGAAATATATGTATCTCTGTGTGTGTGTTTGTATATATAGACATATATGTATGCGTGCATGCGACAAAATTTAATATTCCGCAATTAATTAGTAACATCATGGGGTTAAGTGTTAATTTTTCAGGTTTTGGGTGCATATATTATATATATATGTAAATATATAAATATTATACAATTCTATGGCATGGATCATGGATGGAAGTGGTAATTAAGTGCGTGGAAGGTCATGTAACTTTCAGGGTCCAGTGGGGTTGTGTTTTGTGGTGAGCAATTAAATGTCAGAATATGGAATGAGGTCCAGCACCGCTGTTTATCCCACCATATTCCCCCTCAATTAGGGATTTGTTTCTCATAATTAGGGATTTCTCTAACCCTATGTCCAAAAAATGATTTCACTTCTACAATCCACCTTTTTCAATGCAACATTAAGTCTGGTGATATCAAAATTTTCAAACAATAAATGTGACAATAACAAAAAGAACAATTATTTTAGGATAGAGAAAGAATATGATTCTCAGTAGTAGACAAAAATATCTATTGTTGATGCTATTTGCTTGTTTGTTCAACAGGAGTTTTAACACATTTTCCTTATGTGTGCACTACTTGTATTCACTTTTCCTTAATATGTATCAAAGTGAGAAGATTTCACTTTTCGTCTCTGTTGATATATAGGAATGTCTACATATGTAGCCCCGCGCTTTATGGGCATAAAAAATTTAATCCCAAAATTAAAACAATTGTGTATATTTGATTCTTTTTCAGCCTGCTATTAAAATACTGACGGAAACCGTTAGTTTCTTTTTCTTTTTTCCTATTTTCCTTTTCAAATTATCTAAATTTAACATTTTCAAGTTCGATATTAATGATTTTTAAAATTATAGCTAAAATCATTCTATATAATATAATTTATGAATAGCAAATATATGTAAGCAAAACTAAGCAGGTTTATCTAGGTTACGAAAGAGCTCTCATGGTTTTAGTTTTCTTTTTGAGTGAAAGAATAACTTTTGTGAATTGAAAAAAATAATATTTAGTAAACTTATAGATTCTGGTGTGGTATGGATCCAAATGCTCAAACGGTTAGTTCCTTGCAAGTTATCAAATTTTATATGAGTTTCTGTTTGCAACATATACAATTCGTTAGGGGTGTCGAATTGTCCCAACGAAAATTCTCCGACGCTCAAGTTAGAACTAGAATAAATAATAACAAGTCATCAACTAACAAATGTATATGCTCAATATAAAATAATGTATCTCTAAAATGACATACATGACAATATTTACATGTGTTTAACTCGAGACTTGACGGGCCATTCGCATATTTTTGGATCTCGTGGGTTTGTACGCCTTATTGAACTATTTTGGGCGTAATTAACATATATTTATCTTATACATGTGTTTGATAGGACCTCTTAAGCCTATAGAATTTGTCTTATTGGACTGAACTTTTTATTATTACTTTTTAAACTTAAATTATAATTGAGTACAATAAATTTAAATATAATTTTTTTTTTAACATCTAAGGTACATATATTAACTATTAAGAAAACATGCATGTATTCATTCTTCCAAAATTATGAAATTAAAATTTGGAACATCTCCTAGTCTGTCATTATTATATTCATCCAACAGTAACAAATTCAACCATACGTATAAATCCTTTTGCGCTATAAAAATCAATTGAAAAATATTTTAACAATTTATTTTTGGTGGCTTACATTCATTCAAGATATCTAAAAATATATGAAATTTATTAGGCAAGTTGCTTTCTTTGTTGTTTCAACTTTTAACTTCATGAATTTTGCTTAATATTTCTAATTAATACTGATTTTTATTAAACTTATAAATGTTACTTACAACCTCCATAATAAAAAATAAGAAAATACTGATGTTCTTTTCATGAATTCATTTCATTGTCAGCATTTTATTGATTAGAGAGAAGAAAGACAACATCAACAACCAAGTTTAGAGTTGGGGAGAAGATATAGTTTGAACCAAGGCCAAAAGAAAAAGGGAGACTAATAAAACCAATATTTTTTTAATAATTATAATTTGTAGCGCAAGAACGAACTTAATTAATTTATTATGTAGGTTTTGAATATTTTATAGTTTCCTTTATTGAAATAATTTATTCAACTATTTCTCTAATCAATTTGTTTTTTTTATTGCATTTGAATTTTCAGACGTTTGGATGAAATTTGTATGTCAAACAATGATTTTAGCACGGTGTATAATTTATTAACTAAATTTTTTTCAATAAATTATTAATAGTTGAACGATATTTATTTGGAATACAATTAGAGCTTTGATAAAAGAAATGTTTGAGAATTAAAATTCGAAATCCAATGGGAACAAGAATCAAGTTAAAAAGCATTTTTTATTTTTTTATTATTAAATTTCTCTATTGTCAATTATACTTTTTTTTTACGTACAAATATTTTTACTAGTATTCCAAAAGTCACGACCCTAGGAAACACCTTTCACAAAAAAATGTAGACTTCCTTCCATTGACGAGTTAGTTAGTTATCATCAGTTATTAGAGACGTATCCCATTGGTACTTGAATTTTCTACATGTCCTACCTATTTGACGAGTTAGTTAGTTATCATCAGTTATTAGAGACGTATCCCATTGGTACTTGAATTTTCTACATGTCCTACCCATTCATTATGGTAGACCTGACCACGGGCCGATCGAAATCGGACCCGGCTTGTAACCATTCCTTGGTCAAGGGTTTAAAAACCCACAATTACGAGGAGATACCCAACTCATGAACCGTTGGGTCAGCCCGACGGTTCTAATTTTTTTATAAACCAAAATAATTTTATTAATTAAAATACCCAATTGGCTTATGCAAGTTTTGAACTTGCAATCTTCTCTTTATGAGCACAACCTTCTAACCAAGTGAGCTAATAAGTCATATGTATATGACTTTGAATAAGTGCATAAAGAGTACTTTGTAACTTATTACTCGGACAATTTCTTTTTTTCTTTTTTTTTTCGGGTCAAATTACTTGTCTTGTTTCTGAAAATTAATATAATTGGTATTATGCCCCTCTTTAAATGTAATTAATTTGTTTAAGATATGGCAAGCTACAAATCAAGTCTCATATTTAAGCATTCTACATTTCATCTTAATAATAAGTAAAGTTTTAAAAATTATCTAATGATGGTACTTTATAATTATCTTAATAATAAATAAATTTGTAATATTTTAAAAATATTTAATGATGCTACTTTAAAATTATCTAGTGTTTATTACCTAACTTCTTAGTTAATATTATTAAATTATTGTATTGTTGCATCGATTTTATATGATAATATTAATTTCAAAAATCAAAATTTAGTAAATTGTGTTTTATCGATGGAGTGTAAATAAAAAAAATATTTTTTAGAAATTTCATAAATTAATTTAGTCACTGTTGTTTTTTACCCTAAGCTTAAATTAGATGGTTTATAAGATATGTTAATAATTTATTATAAAGTTTTAAGACGTCATGAAAATGATTATGAGACAACGAGAAACTTGAGAGTTATTTTAATATTTCATGAGTTTAATGAGACAGATTATGATGGAGAGTTCGATATTTTGTAAATTTAAGTTAAAAAAAATTCAAAAAAAATAATCAAGGGTTGGAACTGAATCCAGAACCGGTGGTTAACAAGAACCAGCCCAACTATTTCGGAACCCGGATCGTAATCAACATTGTTAGTTACAGTTAAGGGTCGAAAATCTCGAAT
>JAGSPU010000874.1:0-35129 GCA_019321725.1 Paulownia fortunei | reverse complement strand
ATGAAGCACACACTAAAGTTGAATCGTGAACAATATAATTTTTTTTAATGATCTTATATTATATACAAATGGACAACAATTTCTTTATTGATGGGTCAAGTGGAACACACAAAAAGATTTTTGTACCATGCATTGTTAACTCATTTTAGATCCAAAAATTATAATAGTATTTGTAACTGTGATATCAACAGTTGCTACCACAATAATGTCAGAGGGTAGATCAACATATATTCGCTTTAAAATACTAATAGATGCAAATGAATTATGTATGTAAAGTGGGGTTGTAGAGATATTGCATAAAGAATAAACTATTTTTATGGAAAAAAACACCAATTGCGAAACGATGGGCTATCAAGAATGTTGACAAATTATTAAAAAACATAATGAAAAATGATGAGGATTTTCGTGGAAAAGTAATAATTTTTTGTGGAGATTTTAGACAAGTATTACCAGTAATTCTTAGCCTAACAATCTATTAAACTATTTCTGCAAGTTTGGTGAAATCATATTTGTAGCCCAAAATAAAAAAAAAAAATTTTATCAAGGAACATGAGTCGATGAATGATCCAAACTTTAGTGTTCTTACTTAAAATTAGAAATAGTGAGAAACCAAGTGATACTAAATATAAAATCAAAATTTCAAAAAAGATGATTATTCAGTATGACTATGAAGAAAACTCAATATTATGACTTATTAGGGATAATTTCCCAACCTTTAATAAGAATGCTGACTCAATTCACTACATGACAAGGCGAACAATATTAAACGCAAAAAATGAGCACGTTGATAAATTGAATAATAAGTTGATCTTTATGTTTCATTGAAAAGCAAGAATTTTTAATAGTTTTGGTGAAACTGTTGATAACATGAATAACTATCATAAAGATGATGATTTGAACTCTTTAACTTCAAATGGCTTGCATCCTCATAAGTTGGCACTGAGAAAAAAATGTTGAATAATCCTTTTGATGAATTTGGACCAATCAAATGGATTATGTAATGATACAAGAATGGTATGTAGAACTTCATGGATAGCGTAAATAATGTAAAAACTGTATTTGGACAATATATTGGAAAACATGTCTTTATGCTTAGAGTGTCACTTTTACCAGTTGAAAATAAAGGTTATCCATTTCAAATATAAATAATTTCATATTAAACTTTGATTTGTCACGACAATAAAAAAGCTCGAAAACAAATAATTCTAAATGTTAATGTCTATTTGCCTCATTCGGTGTTTTTCTTATGACCAATTGTATATTTCTATCTCCAAAGGAAGTTCAATATCTATAATCAAAGTATTTATTAAAACAGACACCTCAAATGTAAGAGGAAAGATGTGGACTAAAAATATAATGTATAGATAAGTTTTGAGTGCAAGTACAATTTTTTTTTTATATTAATAGTAACTAATATTTTATATACACAACATTGAAGTAGAATATATTATAGGACAAAGTTTTGATACCTAATATTCATGTAATGTGAAAAAAAAAATCAACATTCAATTTTTAATCTCTAAAAAATAAGTGTCGTCTAGAAAGTATGAGCTCTAAGAGTGTCTTGTTTTGTTGTAATGTCATATCGATCAATAATTAGTTTATGAAATACTTTTGAATATTGTATTTTTTATTGATTATATTTTAGTTAATATTTTTTATTCATAAAATATCTTATAATATCTTATTTTTTTTCAAATAAATTATGAATAATATAATTAATTTAATAGAATCATATGAATCACGTGCAACGCACGTTTTACTTACTAGTAGACAAGAAGCATCGGTTTAATATTAACAGGGAGTGGACAGTTTCTCCTTTCTTTGGTGGTTGGTTATTTTAGACACCAAAAATCCATGGGAACAAATGGTTTTGAATCTAGGGATGGCAACATGATTCGTTCGTTTGGGCCGAATTTTAATATTATAAACGGGTTTGGGCTAGATATTGAGTCCTTCAATTTTAAACCTGACCTGACTCATTCTCAATTATTTATTTTTAAAAAAATATATTATATACATTTATATGATATTTTTAGAAAGTTTTTAATAGTATTATTTTTTAAAAAAATATAAATTTTAAAATTACAAAATAGATCCAACGGACTATCCATCAAGTTTGAGTTTGGATCTTTAAAAACTTATTAAGTTTCCAATCAAAACAAACTCAATAAGTAAAAGTACTACTTTTAATTGTCCAAGTGGCTTTTTAATTCTACATCAAAATAAAATCAGTTTAAAATGACTAGCTAATTAATTAGCACAATGCAAGTTTGTGTAACCGAAAGAGTACTATATGACAAAAAACTAATTTAGGATTAAACTGTGGGCAACCATGTTGCGTGTGCAAAGGCTTTAATAAATGAACTTTGTCAAATATAAAATGTAAGACCACATATTAATCAACTTCTGGTTCTTGGACTAAATTTTGAGACAGTCATGAGGAGTTGCCATTATCACCGGACATGGAAATCAAAAAGTGCTGCCAGAAGGCGCGGAATAAGCTCAAGGAACTCTTCCCTTGAGATAGTATATTGTAACAAGAAGAAAAAGGTGATATAGAATAACATGAGAAGAGAAGAGGTGGTTCTTGTTTGCATGGCATGGCAGGAAATGCATTGACCAGGACCAAAAAAGCCGCAAAAGAACATAGGAAATGACAAAAATCCGGTAACTGAAACTGAGAACAGCAAAAACCAGGTGGGACTAAGAAGGAGAGAAAAGGCTTGTCCTCATGCTTAAAAAGCAAGATTTCATGGCTGTTTATCCTCACGGACAGTTGGAAAGATTCACTCTATCACAGGCTCTCGCAATAGTTCTTGCAACTAAGCTGAATTAATTAGGTTCGCATACATGACTACTTGAGTAATCTCTATGAACATGGCAGAAATCACAAATATAAATATGGAGATTGGATGCATAAAGTGGATGGCTTTCCTTTTAGCCAGCATGCCTCTGATTGCTGTAATTTCTTCAACGGGAGCTGGAATCGTGGCAGGGTCACCACAGTTCACTGCAATGTTTGCGTTTGGCGATTCATTGACTGATCCAGGGAACAATAATTACTTGAATTCCTTAGCAAAGGCCAACTATGTGCCTTATGGAGTCGACTTCTATGAAGGGCCTTCTGGCAGATTTTGCAATGGAAAAACTGTCATAGATTACCTTGGTAAGTATTAGTCCATTCTGTTACTGCAACCTTTTTTAATCTGTATGCATAACCATCAAAGTTAGTGTACGAGAAAAATATGTTGGGAAAAGTGATCAAGTCACTTATCAGACCTAGCATTAATTCTTTGAACTGAATATTCTACTCCTCGCTATTGTCATCTGTTTCATATGTTCTGAAGGCAAAATAAATTGCAAACTCGTCTAATTACAAGAAATTCAGACTTACTCTTAGCCTTATACTATTCACAAATTGATGGCCTAGTTTTACATATTAATGCAAAGGTGAGGCAAAGTCTAACTAGCAAGTTCTCGTCCCCCAAAAGAAGATAGAACCGATGCGAATTACTACTAAAATTATTTTTTGACACCGTATTTTCCAAAATTTTCAATAGTTCTGCTTTACTAATTTACAGTGCTTGTCAATCTGTAGGAGACATGTTGGAAATTCCTGTTCTACCAGCTTACACAAGTCCTTTTGCTACGGGGAAAAACATTCTTTGGGGAGTGAATTATGCCTCAGCTGCAGGAGGAATTCTTGAAGAGACAGGACAAAATCTTGTACTAATAACTTTTTCTGGTTTGCAATCATAGCTTCATTTTTAGCATTTCTTGTTGTTGATCAATGGGCAGTAAAATGACAGGGTGAAAGATTCAGCTTGTCAGAACAAGTTGAGAACTTTGAGAGCACGTTGAATCAATTGAAGAGCCAAATGGAAGATGAAGAATTGAGCAATTATTTGACTAAGGC
Source organism: Paulownia fortunei (assembly GCA_019321725.1). Classification (NCBI taxonomy): domain Eukaryota; kingdom Viridiplantae; phylum Streptophyta; class Magnoliopsida; order Lamiales; family Paulowniaceae; genus Paulownia; species Paulownia fortunei. Next base: position 31,210 of record JAGSPU010000874.1, on the reverse strand, counting down.
ACTAGTTATAATGGCCCTTGGTAGCAACGACTACATCAATAATTATCTGCAGCCTTCATTTTACACCACCAGCTACATCTACAGCCCTAAAGACTACGTGGATCTTCTCATTAATCGCTATACAAGGCAAATTTTGGTGAGGCTACTTGAATATAATAATTTCACTTGTTTAGTCTTTACCTAATTATCTACTACATGTAAATAATGGACCTTTCTTGTAGGCACTTCATAGCTTAGGCCTCAGAAAATTTTTTCTAGGGAGGATTGGACCTCTTGGTTGCATCCCTAATCAGCTAGCCACCGGTCTTCCTCCACCAGGAAAGTGTGTGGCCTACACAAACGATGTTGTTGGGATGTTCAACAAGCGGCTTGAATCTCTTGTTGATGAGCTCAACAGCAAGTATAATGGGTCTATTTTCACCTATGGCAATACTTTTGGAGCATTCATTGACATACTTAACAATGCCAAGACTTATGGTAAGAAGCATGAACTACATCCTACCCCTTTTATCATCAAGAAGTTCCAATTCTGATGCATATTTTCGTTTTAATAGTTTTCTTGCTGAGGCTAATTATCTTGCAGGATTTAGTGTAACAGACAGAGGGTGTTGTGGAATTGGAAGAAACCGGGCAGATAACATGCCTTCCATTTTCTGTCCCATGCAATAACAGAAACCAATATGTGTTCTGGGATGCTTTTCATCCAACCCAAGCAGTGAATCAGATTCTGGCTCGGCGAGCTTATTCAGGCTCTCCATCAGATTGCTACCCAGTAAATGTACAACAGATGGCACTACTGTAAAATGTTCTCTTTGAGTTTACTTCTTATGTTTATGTGATAAAATAAAGCACATACATCTTTAAGTATCTGTGCCTTAAAACAGTTAGGCATCCCTAACCCCCACAAAAGAAACTGGTGCTAGAATTTTTTTATAGTATCTTACTGTCTTTGTACCAGTAGTACGGTACAATTAAGCTGCAGTAAACATCACATTCTTTCTTCTATTCCAATGCCAAAAGTAGTAAAGAGATTCTTTCCCGTATGTTTTTGCACTTGGGAGTTAGGTCAATACAGCTAGCACAGTTTGAAGGCTAAAATACCTACAGACTCTGCTCAAGTAGGAAACTAGATAAGAATTATGCAAGCTGTACTCAGTTGCTAGCAGCTATTGAAAAGGGCTCAATTGAATTCCATTCTTCTATTGGATAACTAATTTTTACTAAGCGTAATGCCTATATAAACACTGACTTCGACTTGAGGAGAGACACAACAGAAACAATAGCAAAGAGAATTTGTACCTAAACAGGAAAAATAACATAGTAAAGATCATGGAAGCTCATCTGTCAATTCTGCTGTTAATCAGTGCGGCATGTTTCATAGCTCTTTCGTCCATTGAAGCAACAGCAAAGCCACAATTTACAGCAATGTTCATATTTGGTGATTCAATGAGTGACCCTGGAAACAACATTTATTTCGTCCAGAGTGCAGCAAAAGCCAACTATTTGCCTTATGGTATTGATTTTGATAGAGGACCTACTGGAAGATTCAGCAATGGGAAGATCCTAGTAGACTTTCTTGGTATTTATTAAGTCAAATTTTTCTTGACATTTTTTATCTTGTGATCATTTAGCTCACATTTTCAATTATAAAATTATTATACTTAGAGCAATTCAGCTTTCAGCTAATATTAGTTCTCATTCACCCTTCATTATCTTCAAAACTATATCTTCAAAACTTCTCTTTCATCATCACTGTTCCTTATACCATCCTGTCAACACCTACAAGCGCATTTCCAATAACTGCTAATGTTGATGAATTAAGCGAACCATAACCAGAAAGATAGAAAGTTTACAGGATAAAGAGAACTCTTTGGCAGAGAAAATTCTAGCTGTCCATGTATCATATCTCCGAGATTCAATAAGAGGATGATACACATTGTCTTAAATAAAAAGATAAAGCCACAGAAGAGAAGTGAAAAAATCACAGCTTTCAGCTTGGAATGAGTGGGTTTTTCAACAGCTACACAAGAATTTTCTCAACCACTAGTTTACAACTATATTTTTTTCCCTTTCCATGCAGGTGAATTATTCGGACTTCCTCTGATTCCATCCTATGCAGATACAATTGCCAAAGGTGCCGACATTCTATCAGGAGTAAATTACGCTTCAGCTGGGGCAGGAATTCTTGAAGACACAGGATATGCTTTTGTAATGTCCACTTCACATACCTATATACATATATGTTTTGATACTCTGTTGACATTACTCATAACAAAAGTAAAATGTGAAAATATGAACAGGGCCGTGTGATCCCTCTAAGTGAACAAATTGACAACTTCAAAAGGACCTTGAATCAACTCAAGAACCAAATGCAAACGGAGGAATTGAGCAATTATTTAGCAAAGGCCATCGTATTTGTGGAAATGGGTGCTAATGATTACCTTAACAACTATTTGTTACCTCCACTCTACAAAAGTAGCCACATTTATAGTCCTCAACAGTTTGCTGATCTCCTCATAAAGCTCTACAATGGGTATATATTGGTAAGGCTGCTGATGGTTATGTGTAGTTCAATTACTATCAGCTACATATATGCAGTTGTCTTAATTTTACACATGGAACTGTTTTATGCAGGAACTTCGTAGCTTGGGCCTCAGAAAGTTCTTCATACCAGAGGTTGCGCCTATTGGTTGCGTACCTTTTAAAGTGGACAAAGGCCTTGCCCCAGCAGGAGAGTGTAAGTCCACCTCAAATGATTTGGTGCAAATGTTCAATTCGCGACTCAGATCTCTTGTCTATCGCCTCAATTCAGACTACCCGGGATCTGTTTTCATTCTTGGTGATTCTTTTCAAATGTTCACTTACCTGCGTGACAATGCTGATGCTTATGGTAAGAACAAGACTTTGGTATTAATGAAAAAAGTTGAGACATTTGTTGTATATCTTGAAAAAACTATAGACACTTGACTATCTGATGCATGTGTGGTGACAGGGTTCAAGGTCATGGATAAAGGTTGTTGTGGGGTTGGAAGTAATAACTTAGGCAAACAGCTCTGTCTTCCAAATTCAGTGCCATGTTCTAACAGAGATGAGTACGTCTTCTGGGATTATGCACATTTTACTCAAGCTGCCAATAGAGTTCTTGCTCATCTAGTTTACAACAGCACCTCCTTCTGTTTCCCTGTGAGTATACAGCAAATGGCAAAAATGTGAGACTGTCGATCATCCAAGTTTGCTTGCTCAGAATTGGCAATCACTTGAATACTTCTGCCAAGTTAGGCTTTTGTGAATGGGATACCACATCTATTTGATGTTATCTTAATCCTAGAACTCCACTAATAATATGTTTGGATCTTTGGCCAACTTTTGTAATCTTAGAAGTGTTATAATAATAGACAAGAAGCATTTTGATTGTTATCTAGTCCTTGAATTGCACTAATAATATGTTGGGATCTTAGTCCAACTTTTGTAATCTTAGAAGTGTTACAATAATCTATGTCTATCTATATCTATATCTATATCTATATTATTATAAAAGTGTGAATGTTTTTTCCAATTTTTGATTCGATTAAAATATCCTTTTTATATTATTAATTTTTAATGGTAGTTATGTAATTTAATAAATACATAATTTTAAAATAAATAATATTTATTTTTTTAATTGGTCAATCAGGTTATAAGATAATTACAATAAGAGAATATCAAGAGTTCAAGTCAAACTTTACTTTCATTTATTTGATAATTTACCTTTTATTTTTCTTTTGTCTATTTATGTGTTCATATTTCGATTCAATTATTTTGTTAAATGATTTTTTAAAAAAATAAAAAAAATTAAATAGTTCAAATTTAAATAACAAAATTTAATTGTATTTAGAATTAATTAATAAATATACACTAAGATACAAAAATTATTTATAAAATTTGTAAAAAAATTATAAAAAATAAAATTTGATATTATGGCATGGTTCGATAAACCGAAATAAAACATAAAAATTAAATTGAATACTATTTTTTTATGAAAATAAAAATCAAATACCAAATTTAAATTTTTTGTTCGACTTTGATAAATATCAAATTTTTAGTTTTGATTTGATTCCATCGGTTTATCAAATTGTTTTCACCCCTATAAAAAAATCTCATTAAATTATAATAGAAAAAGATATGATACACTATATGAAAATTATTTTATTGTGAAATATGTCTATTTGAATCAACTAAATATACCTCACAGAATCCAATCTAATCAAATTCATTAAAATTAATATGGAAATAACATTTATTTTTTTATATGAATGGAAAGATACATTCCACTATTGTATTTATAATTTTGGTTATTTTAATTCTTGAAAAAAATAAATAGAGCAAAGTATATATATTAAAGTGTATTTATGACTAAAATTAGATCTTTTTTCAAATCATGAGATTGAATTTGCAAAACCTCCTGAATTATGAGACTAAAAGTATATTTTCATGTGCTTGGAAGATACGAAAATAATTATATCAGTTAATGAGATATTTAATTCCTTAACATATATTTTATTAAGCAATCCAAATTTAAATTTTATATTATATTTACCAATTTGCTAATTTGTTTTCTGAAAACATGTGGAAAAATTATATTTATAAGAAATTCACCTTTTGTTTTATCTGTTGAACATTTTTGATTTTATGATTTTGTTAAAAAATAAATTTGCTAATAAATAAATAAATAGTTCAAAATTAAATAGCAAAACCTAATTTTATTTTGAATTTATTATTTTTAGTTTGGTAAGTTAAAATTAAGAAAAAAGTATAAGATTAATTAATAAATATAAAATAAGATATAACAACTATTTATAAAATTTGTAAAAAATTAAAATTTAATATTTTGTACGATTTGATTAATTAAAATAAAAAATCAAATCGAATATCAATTTTGTATGAAAATATACCTCACTATATTCAGTTTAATTAGACTCATTAAAATTAATGTGAAAATAACATCTCTTTTTATTATCAATCGAAAAGCACAATCCACTGTCATATTTATATTTTTTTTATTCCACTTTCTGAAAAAAAAAAGGAATACAACAAAATTTAAAATGTATTCATGACTAAAACTTATCTTTTTTTTGAACCATGAGACTATACGAAAATAATTACATTAATGGAGTATTTGATTCCTTTAATTTTGCTTTCTCAAGCCACCCATATCTGAATTTTATATCATATTTACCAATTATGAGACTATATTTCAAAAATAATGTTATCCCTTATATTTCACATATTTTATGCACAAAATCCAAAATCTCTTTTAATCATTTGACGTCGCAATCATAGTAGCCCTGTTACTGATTTTGTTTTTTGGATAACATGAAAAAGAATATTAGTTCATATGATTTTCCAGACAATAATTTTTCAAGAGAAATACAAGATAAAATGTCAAAAGAAATATCTCTGGAAGATTATAAAGCATAACTAAAGTTGAATCTTGAACAACATAAAGTTTTTCTAATGATATTATATTGCATACAAATGGGCAAGGGGTTTCTTTATTGATGGACCATGTGGAATACGAAAAAAAATTTATACCATATATTATTAGCTTTTTTTAGATCCAAAACTCAAATAATACTTATAACTACAGTGTTTGGAGTTGTTTTCGCAATAATATCAGCAGGTAAAACAACACATTCTCAATTCAAAATACCAATAGATGCAATTGAATCAAATCAGTGCACTATGTCCAAGCAAAGTGGGGTTGCAAAACTATTATATACACTACAACTATTTTTATGGGATGAAGCACTAATGACAAAAAATGATAGCTGTCAAAAATATTGATAAATTATTAAAAGACGTAATGAAAAATGATAAGGATTTTGGTGGAAAAGTGGTAGTGTTTTGTGAAAATTTTCGACATGTATTAATAGTTGTTCCTAAGGTAACAATCTATCAAAATATTTTTGCAAGTTTGGTAACATCATATTTGTTTCCAAAAATGAAAAAAAAATATTTTATCAAGGAACATGAGTCGAGGAATGATCCAAACTTCAGTGAGTTTTTACTTAGAGTTGAAAAAGGTGAGGAACCAAGTGATACTAAAGGTAACATCAAAATTTTAGAAGATATGATTATTAAGTATGACAATGAAGAAAAGTTAATATTACGACTTATTAGGGCTATTTTTCCTAATTTAATAAGAGTACTCATTCAACTCATTACATGACAAGTCAAGTATCGAAAAGAAAGAACATTTAACAGTTTTGATGAATGTATTGATGACATAAATTACTATTATGAAGACAACATTTTGAACTCTTTAATCCCAAATCGCGTGTCTTCTCCATAAATTGGTGTTGAAAAAAAATTGTCTAATAATTTTTTTGAGAAATCTGAACCCATAAAATGGATTGAGTAATTGTACAAGAATAGTATGCAGGACTTCGAGAATAATGTAATTGATGGAAAGATTGTATTTGGACAACATATTGGAAAGTTTGTCTTTATACCTAGAGTGTCACTGTCGCTAGCAGAAAATGAAGGTTATACATTTCAATTTAGACGTGAACAATTCTATATGAAACTTTGCTTTATAATGACAATAAAAAAAAGCTCAAGGATAAATAATTCCAAATGTTGGTGTCTATTTGCCTAATTCAATGTCTTCTCAATGCCAATTATATATTGTTATCTCTAGAAGAACTTCAATATCTATAACCAATAGTTGATTAAATAAGACACCTCAAATGTAAGAAGAATATTTAGATTAAAAATATTATGTACAGACAAATTTTGAGTGTAGATACAAATATTTTTTCCTTAATTAATACATTATATATTATTAGTAGTAACTAATATTTTATTTTTATTAGAAAAAAAACAACATTGAAGTATGATTCACTGTAATACAAATTTCTACTACCTAATAATCATGTAATGTGAAAAAAATTATAGCATACAAATAATTAAATAAAAAATAATTTGATTACTTATGATGGTCATACTCAATGAAAGTAGTTTAATAATATTATATATATGTCGTATGTACGCCGAATAATATGCAAAAATCGATACATAATTTTGTAAATTCTTAAATATTGGATATATATTTTACTTAATTTTTAATTTTGGACCCTAAATCTTTCACTTAGTTCCACATATATTCATCATTAAAAAATATATATAGATAAATTGTAGTTTTATTTATGTTCGTAAAATGGATATTTTTTTAATATTAAATATCTATCTTGCTTAGCATTTATATTTTTTCAATTTGCCAAATTTCTTCAATCTCTAGAGAATAAGTATCGGCTACAAAGTATGAGTTGGGAGAGAGTCTCTTACTTTGTTGCAATGTCATATCGATCAATAATTAGTTTATGAAATATTTAGAATATTTTATTTTTTATTGATTATATTTTATTTAATATTTTATAATATATGAAGTATCTTATAATATCTTAATTTTACTCAAATAAGTTATTAAACAATACAATTAGTTTATTAAAATTATATAAATCACGTGCAACGCACGTGTTACTTACTAGTACTATTATAAAAGTATGAATGATTCTTTCAATTTTTGATTCGACTAAAATACCCTTTTAATATTATTAATTTTGATGGTAGTTATGTAATTTAGTAATTATGTAATTTTGGAACAAATAATGCTTATTTGTTTAATTGGTCAATGAGATTATATGATAATTAACAAAAGAGAATACCAAAAGTCCAAAACAGACTCTGTTTTCATTTGTTTGATCTTCCCAAAATATGTGCCATGTGTGAAAATTATATTCATAACTATTTTATCTTTTTTTTGTTCATTGATGTGTTCGATTCAATGATTTTGTTAATTTTTTTTTAAAAATAAAAATATTAAATAGTTCAAATTTAAATAACAAAATCTAATTGTATTTTGAATTTAGTGGTAAGTAAAGAATAAAAAAAGTATAAATTAATTAATAAATATAAAAATTATTTATAAAATTTATAAAAATTAAAATGTGATTTTTGGTATAGTTTGATAAACCAAAATAAAAATTCAAAATGAAACCGAATACCAAATTTTTATGAAAATAAAAATCAAATACCAAATTGAAATTTTTTCGTTCGATTTTGGTACATACTGAATTTTCAGTTTCGCTTTTTTTTCTTCTGTTTATCGAACTATGGTCATCCCTAAAAAAAATAACATTGATATTGATTGAATTAGAATAAAAAAAGATATGGCACACTAGATAATATGAAAATTAATTTATTGTGAAATATGTTTATTTGAATAAACTAAATATATCTCACAATATTCAATCTAATTATATTCATTAAAATTAATATGGAAATAACATGATTTTTTATATCAATTCAAATGCACATTCTACTGTCGTATTTATAATTTTGGTTATTTTATTTTTTGAAAAAATAGAATAGAGTAAAACATATATATTAAAGTGCATTCATAATTAATATTGGAATTTTTCTGAACCATGGGACTAAATTTGCAATACCTCTATGAACTATGAGATTAAAGTGTATTTTCTGTACTTGGAGAAATAATTACATCACATGATGGAATATTTGATTCATTTAACATTTATTTTCTCAAGTCACCCATATTTGAATTATATATCATCTACCAATTTGCTAATTTCTTCCGAAAATTTGTTAAAATTATATTTATAAATATTTAACCTTTTGTTTTCTCTATTGTCCATTTATATGTACATGATTTTGTTAAATGATTTTTTAAAATAAATTAAATAACAAAATTTAATTGTATTTTGAATTTATTATTTTTAGTTTTTTAAGTTAAAAAAGAAAAAAAGTAAGAAATTAATTAATATATAAAATAAAATATAAAAATTATCTATAAATTTTTTAAAAATTAAAATTCGATGTTAGTACGGTTTGATAATAAAACACCAAAACAAACCGAATATCAAATTTTATGAAAATAAAAATTAAATACCAAATCAATTTTTTTTGTTCGGCTTTGGTAAATATCGATTTTTTAATTTTGGTTTGATTTTATTGGTTTATCTTACTATAGTCACCCCTATAAAAAAGTCATATTGAATTAAAATAGAAAAATATATGGCACACTACATTTAATATAAAAATTATTTTATGGTGAAATATATCTATTTGAATAAACTAAATATACCTCACAATATCCAGTCTAATTAAATTTATTAAAATTAATATGGAAATAACATCAATTTTTATATCAATTCAAAGACATATTCTACTACCATATTTATAATTTTTTATTATTCCACTTTTTGAAAAATAGAATTGATCAAAACCTATATATTAAAGTGCATTCATGACTAAATTGAATTTTTTCCGAACCATGAGACTAAATTTGCAAGACCTCCTTAAATTATGAGACTAAAGTGTATTTTCCTATATTTGGGAGATATAAATATAATTACATTAATTGATGGAATATTTAATTACATTCGTTTTCTTAAACTACCCACATCTAAATTTTATCTCATCTTTACTAATTATAAGACCATATTCCAAAAGCTATGTTATCATTATATTTCACATATTTTATGCACAAAATCCAAAATATGTTTTAATCATTTGACTTATCTTTTGGCGTTGAATCATAGTAGTCTAGTAGCAATTACATCTGATTTTTGACTTAGTGATTTTTTTTTTGTACTTTTGAGATTTATGTTGAGTCTCTACTGGAGTCACTTTATAAAAAAAATAGATTTTTTGGTTTGATCATTTAATCTAATGAATTTTGTTTGTACTATTTTATTATCAGTTTAAATAATATAGTTTTGATTGGCCTTCTCTTGTTACTTTTCTTCCAAACATTATTTTCCTTATTCGTCTACGAACACATATTTATCACTTGCATTTTTTGAAAAATGGTATTTTTATCCCACTAGAATACCAATCATTTATTATAATATTTAGATAATCTTATACCCTATTAGATCATCACTAATTACAATAAAATAATAATGACAATACATCTATACTTGAAAATGTCTCTCATTAACCACAATAAAAAAACATTGATAAGATATTTACTATTAAAAATATATTCTAAAATATATCATATTATTTGTCCCAACAAAACAAATAGATTCTCATTCTGTACACATTCTCCAAACTCACTTCCCTGAACAATTTCCCCAAACGACTATAAATATAACCAAACAAAGCCTAAATTTTTTCAAAAGAATCAAGCACGACAAAAATAAATTATATGAACTTTCATGTTGTATCACTATATTTAGACTCTTTTAGAAAATAAAATATATTACATTAAGTAGAAAATAAATTTTGTACTACATTTACTTGTATTTTTCTTAATCCTTTTACATAATTTTCTATTAAATAAATTATAGAATTAATAAATAATTGAAGCATTTTTAAGAGTATAAGGGGTAAAATAAATTAACCCTAAAAATTTCAAGGTAATCTAATAGATAAAATATTATATATGTATATATATTATTACAGTATTACAAAGTTATATATAGCATACTTTTAGCTCAATTTGTTCTTTATTTTCATTTCTTAACAAAATTTAATTGTATTTTGAATTTATTATTTTTAGTTTGGTAAGTTAACATAAGAAAAAATAAGTATAAATTTAATTTAATAAATACAAAATAAGATATAACAAAATTTATAAAATTTGTAAAAATTAAATTTGATATTTTGTATAATTTGACAAATTGAAATAAAAAATTCAAATCAAATCGAATAGCAATTTTTTTTAAAATAAAAATCATAAATCAAACCATTTTTTTTGTCCAACTTTGGTACATATCGAAATTTCAATTTCAGTTTGCCAAATTTCTTCAATCTCTAAGGAACAAATATTGCCTGTAAAGTGTAAGTTGAAAGAGAGTTTCTTACTTTGTTGCACTGTCAACTATAATTTTATTTTTTTGTAATACCATAATTTATATTCCTTTGAAATACTTAATTTTCCATGTTAATTTCAATTCATCTTCTTTTTCTCGAGTTTATTTATATTTTTAATTAATAAATTACCAAAAAAATAAAATTATAAAAATTGTAAGTATCAACATTTGTATACCTTAATTGCATGATTTTGAAGTTATTGATATACATTAATATGCCAAACTTGACAAATAAAATGCAATCAACCATCAAACAAGAGTTTTAGATTTGCTTATTGGAGGACATGATACTGCTAGCTCTACATGCACTTTTACTGTCAAATATCTCATTGAGTTACCTGAAATTTACCATGGAGTTTACAATGGTGTATATTGTGCACCAACAAATATGAGAGATTTTTGGGATACATACTTTGAGGTAACGTCTGAATATTTCAAAGAGAATTAGAAACTTGAGTTATACTACACGTTGCCAAAACTTTAAAAAAATTGATTTTTTTTTCTTGGAGAGCATGGAAAAAGCATTAGTTCATATAATATTCCAAACTTTCATATTGATATAATAACATGGACAATAACTTTTCAACAGATACAAGATAAAATATCAATAAAAATACATTTGGAAGAGTATGAAGTACAAACTAAAGTTGAATCATGAACAATATTTTTTTTTTAATGATCTTATATTATAAACAAATGGACAACAATTTCTTTATTGATGGGTCAAGTGGAACACAAAAAAGATTTTTATACAATGTATTGTTAGCTTATTTTAGATCCAAAATTATAATAGTATTTGTAACTGTGATATCTGGAGTTGCAACCACAATAATGTCAGAGGGTAGAACAACATATTCTCGCTTCAAAATATCAATAGATGCAAATGAATAATGTATGTGCACTATTTCCAAGCAAAGTGGGGTTGTAGAGATATTTCATAAAGAATAATTATTTTTATGGAAAAAACACCAATTGCGAAACGATGGGCTATCAAAATGTTAACAAATTATTAAAAACCGTAATGAAAAATGATGAGGATTTTCGTGGAAAAGTAATAATTTTTTGTGGAAATTTTAGACAAGTATTACCAGTAATTCTTAGCCCAATAATCTGTTAAACTATTTCTGCAAGTTTGGTGAAATCATATTTGTGGTCCAAAATAAAAAAAAATTACTTTATCAAGGAAATGAGTCGATGAATGATCCAAACTTTAGTATTCTTACTTAAAATTAGAAATAGTGAGGAACCAAATTATACTAAATGTAAAATCAAAATTTCAAAAAAGATGATTATTAAGTTTGACTATGAAAAAAACTCAATATTATGACTTATTAGGGATAATTTCCCAACCTTTAATAAGAATGCTGACTCAATTCACTACATGACAAGGCGAACAATATTAAACGCAAAAAATGAGCACGTTGATAAATTGAATAATAAGTTGATCTTTATGTTTCATTGAAAAGCAAGAACTTTTAATAGTTTTGTTGAAACTGTTGATGACATGAATAACTATCATAAAGATGATGATTTGAACTCTTTAACTTCAAATGGCTTGCATCCTCATAAGTTGGCACTGAGAAAAAAATGTCGAATAATTCTTTTGATGAATTTGGACCAATCAAATGGATTGTGTAATGATACAAGAATGTTATGTAGAACTTCATGGATAGTGTAAATAATGTAAAAACTGTATTTGGACAATATATTGGAAAACATGTCTTTATAGTTACAGTGCCACTTTTACCAGTTGAAAATGAAGGTTATCCATTTTAATTTTGATATAAATAATTTTGTATTAAAATTTGATTTGTCACGACAATAAAAAAGCTCGAGAACAAACAATTCTAAATGTTAATGTCTATTTGCCTCATTCGGTGTCTTTCTTATGACCAATTGTATATTTCTATCTCCAAAGGAAGTTCAACGTCTATAATCAAAATATTTATTAAACCAGACACCTCAAATGTAAGAGGAAATATGTGGACTAAAAATATAATGTATAGACATAATTTTTTTATATATTATGAATGGTAACTAATATTTTATATACACAACATTGAAGTAGGATATATTATAGGACAAAATTTTGATACCTAACATTCATGTTATGTGAAAAAAAATTCAACATTCAATTTTCAATCTCTAAAAAACAAGTATCATCTAGAAAGTATGAGCTCTAAGAGTGTCTTGTTTTGTTGTAATGTCATATCGATCAATAATTAGTTTATGAAATACATTTGAATATTGTATTTTTTATTGATTATATTTTTAGTTAATATTTTTTATTCATAAAATATCTTATAATATCTTAATTTTTTTCAAATAAATTATGAATAATATAATTAATTTAATAGAATCATATGAATCACGTGCAACGCACGTTTTACTTACTAGTAGACAAGAAGCATCGGTTTAATATTAGGTAGTGGACAGTTTCTCCTTTCTTTGGTGGTTGGTTATTTTAGACACCAAAAATCCATGGGAACAAATGGTTTTGAATCTAGGGATGGCAACATGATCCGTCCGTTTGGGCCGAATTTTAATATTATAAATGGGTTTGGGCTAGATATTGAGTCCTTCAATTTCAAACTTGACCTGACTCATTCTCGATTGTTTATTTAAAAAAAATATTATATACATTTATATGATATTTTTAGAAAAAATTTAATAGTATTATTTTTTAAAAAAATATAAATTTTAAAATTACAAAATAGATCCAACGGACTATCCATCAAGTTTGAGTTTGGATCTTTAAAAACTTATTAAGTTTCCAATCAAAACAAACTCAATAAGTAAAAGTACTACTTTTAATTGTCCAAGTGGCTTTTTAATTCTACATCAAAATAAAATCAGTTTACTTATGATGGTCATACTCAATTAAAGTAGTTTAATAATATTATATATATGTCGTATGTACGCCGAATAATATGCAAAAATCGATACATAATTTTGTAAATTCTTAAATATTGGATATATATTTTACTTAATTTTTAATTCTGGACCCTAAATCTTTCACTTAGTTCCACATATATTCATCATTAAAAAATACATATAGATAAATTGTAGTTTTATTTATGTTCGTAAAATGGATATTTTTTTAATATTAATTATCTATCTTGCTTATCATTTATATTTTTTCAATTTGCCAAATTTCTTCAATCTCTAGAGAATAAGTATCGGCTACAAAGTATGAGTTGGGAAAGAGTCTCTTACTTTGTTGCAATGTCATATCGATCAATAATTAGTTTATGAAATATTTTAAAATATTTTATTTTTTATTGATTATATTTTATTTAATATTTTATAATTTATGAAGTATCTTATAATATCTTAATTTTACTCAAATAAGTTATTAAACAATACAATTAGTTTATTAAAATTATATAAAAGTATGTATGATTCTTCCAATTTTTGATTCGACTAAAATACCCTTTTAATATTATTAATTTTGATGGTAGTTATGTAATTTAGTAATTATGTAATTTTGGAACAAATAATGCTTATTTGTTTAATTGGTCAATGAGATTATATGATAATTAACAAAAGAGAATACCAAAAGTCCAAAACAGACTCTGTTTTCATTTGTTTGATCTTCCCAAAATATGTGTCATGTGTAAAAAATATATTCATAACTATTTTATCTTTTTTTTTGTTCATTGATGTGTTCGATTCAATGATTTTGTTAATTTTTATTTAAAAAATAAAAATATTAAATAGTTCAAATTTAAATAACAAAATCTAATTGTATTTTGAATTAATTATTTTTAGTGGTAAGTAAAGAATAAAAAAAAGTATAAATTAATTAATAAATATAAAAATTATTTATAAAATTTATAAAAATTAAAATGTGATTTTTGGTATAGTTTGATAAACCAAAATAAAAAATTCAAAATCAAACCGAATATCAAATTTTATGAAAATAAAAATCAAATACCAAATTGAATTTTTTTCGTTCGATTTTGTTACATACTGAATTTTCAGTTTCACTTTGATTTCATCGGTTTATCGAACTATGGTCATCCCTAAAAAAAATAACATTGATATTGATTGAATTAGAATAAAAAAAGATATGGCACACTAGATAATATGAAAATTAATTTATTGTGAAATATGTTTATTTCAATAAACTAAATATATCTCACAATATTCAATCTAATTATATTCATTAAAATTAATATGGAAATAACATGACTTTTTATATCAATTCAAATGCACATTCTATTGTCGTATTTATAATTTTGGTTATTCCATTTTTTGAAAAAATAGAATAGAGTAAAACATATATATTAAAGTGCATTCATAATTAATATTGGAATTTTTCTGAACCATGGGACTAAATTTGCAATACCTCTATGAACTATGAGATTAAAGTGTATTTTCTGTACTTGGAGAAATAATTACATCACATGATGGAATATTTGATTCATTTAACATTTATTTTTTCAAGTCACCCATATTTGAATTATATATCATCTACCAATTTGCTAATTTCTTCCGAAAATTTGTTAAAATTATATTTATAAATATTTAACCTTTTGTTTTCTCTATTGTCCATTTATATTTACATGTTACAATTCAATGATTTTTTAAATGATTTTTTAAAATAAATTAAATAACAAAATTTAATTGTATTTTGAATTTATTATTTTTAGTTTTTTAAGTTAAAAAAGAAAAAAAGTAAGAAATTAATTAATATATAAAATAAAATATAAAAATTATCTATAAATTTTTTAAAAATTAAAATTCGATGTTAGTACGGTTTGATAATAAAGCACCAAAACAAACCGAATATCAAATTTTATGAAAATAAAAATTAAATACCAAATTGATTTTTTTTGTTCAGCTTTGGTAAATATCGAATTTTAATTTTGGTTTGATTTTATTGGTTTATCTTACTATAGTCACCCCTATAAAAAAGTCATATTGAATTAAAATAGAAAAATATATGGCACACTACATTTAATATAAAAATTATTTTATGGTGAAATATATCTATTTGAATAAACTAAATATACCTCACAATATCCAGTCTAATTAAATTTATTAAAATTAATATGGAAATAACATCAATTTATATATCAATTCAAAGACATATTCTACTACCATATTTATAATTTTTGATTATTCCACTTTCTGAAAAATAGAATAGATCAAAATCTATATATTAAAGTGCATTCATGACTAAATTGAATTTTTTCCGAACCATGAGACTAAATTTGCAAGACCTCCTTAAATTATGAGACTAAAGTGTATTTTCCTATATTTGGGAGATATAAATATAATTACATTAATTGATGGAATATTTAATTACATTCGTTTTCTTAAACTACCCACATCTAAATTTTATCTCATCTTTACCAATTATAAGACCATATTCCAAAAGCTATGTTATCATTATATTTCACATATTTTATGCACAAAATTCAAAATTTATTTTAATCATTTGACTTATCTTTTGTCGTTGAATCATAGTAGTCTAGTAGCAATTACATCTGATTTTTGACTTAGTGATTTGTTTTTTTTTTTGTACTTTTGAGATTTATGTTGAGTCTCTACTGGAATCACTTTATGAAAAAAATAGATTTTTTGGTTTGATCATTTAATCTAATGAATTTTGTTTGTACTATTTTATTATCAGTTTAAATATTATAGTTTTGATTGGCCTTCTCTTGTTACTTTTCTTCCAAACATTATTTTCCTTATTCGTCTACGAACACATATTTATCACTTGCATTTTTTGAAAAATGGTATTTTTATCCCACTAGAATACCAATCATTTATTATAATATTTGGATAATCTTATACCCTATTAGATCATCACTAATTACAATAAAATAACAATGACAATACATCTATACTTGAAAATGTCTCTCATTAACCACAATAAAATAATATTGATAAGATATTTATAATTAAAAATATATTCTAAAATATATCATATTATTTGTCCCAACAAAACAAATAGATTCTCATTCTGTACACATTCTCCAAACTCACTTCCCTGAACAATTTCCCCAAACGACTAGAAATATAACCAAACAAAGCCTAATTTTTTTCAAAAGAATCAAGCACGACAAAAATAAATTATATGAACTTTCATGTTGTATGACCATATTTAGACTCTTTTAGAAAAGAAAATATATTACATTAAGTAGAAAATAAATTTTGTACTACATTTACTTGTATTTTTCTTAATCCTTTTACATATTTTTCTATTAAATAAATTATAGAATTAATAAATAATTGAAGCATTTTTAAGAGTATAGGGGGTAAAATAAAATTAACCCTAAAAATTTCAAGGTAATCTAATAGATAAAATATTATATATGTATATATATTATTACAGTATTGCAAAGTTATATATAGCATACTTTTAGCTCAATTTGTTCTTTATTTTCATTTCTTAACAAGATTTAATTGTATTTTGAATATATTATTTTTAGTTTGGTAAGTTAACATAAGAGAAAATAAGTATAAATTTAATTTAATAAATACAAAATAAGATATAACAAAATTTATAAAATTTGTAAAAATTAAATTTGATATTTTGTATAATTTGACAAATTGAAATAAAAAATTCAAATCAAATCTAATAGCAATTTTTTTTAAAATAAAAATCATAAATCAAACCATTTTTTTGTCCAACTTTGGTACATATCGAATTTTCAATTTCAGTTTGCCAAATTTCGTCAATCTCTAAGGAAAAAATATTGCTTGTAAAGTGTAAGTTGAAAGAGAGTTTCTTACTTTGTTGCACTACCAACTACAATTTTTTATTTTTTTTGTAATACCATAATTTATATTCCTTTGAAATACTTAATTTTTCCATGTTAATTTCAATTAATCTTCTTTTTCTCGAGTTTATTTATATTTTTAATTAATAAATTACCAAAAAAAATAAAATTATAAAAATTGTAAGTATCAACATTTGTATACCTTAATTGCATGATTTTGAAGTTATTGATATACATTAATATGCCAAACTTGACAAATAAAATGCAATCAACCATCAAACAAGAGTTTTAGATTTGCTTATTGGAGGACATGATACTGCTAGCTCTACATGCATTTTTACTGTCAAATATCTCGTTGAGTTACCTAAAATTTATCATGGAGTTTACAATGGTGTATATTGTGCACCAACAAATATGAGAGATCTTTGGGATACATACTTTGAGGTAACGTCTGAATATTTCAAAGAGAATTAGAAACTTGAGTTATACTACACGTTGCCAAAATTTTAAAAAATTTTGATTTTTTTTTCTTGGAGAGCATGGAAAAAGCATTAGTTCATATAATATTCCAAACTTTCATATTGATATAATAACATGGACAATAACTTTTCAACAGATACAAGATAAAATATCAATAAAAATACATTTGGAAGAGTATGAAGTACAAACTAAAGTTGAATCATGAACAATATAATTTTTTTTTAATGATCTTATATTATAAACAAATGGACAATAATTTCTTTATTGATGGGTCAAGTGGAACACAAAAAAAGATTTTTGTACAATGTATTGTTAGCTTATTTTGGATCCAAAATTATAATAGTATTTGTAATTGTGATATCTAGAGTTGCTACCACAATAATGTCATAGGGTAGAACAACATATTCTCGCTTCAAAATACCAATAGATGAAAATGAATAATGTATGTGCACTATTTCCAAGCAAAGTGGGGTTGTAGAGATATTTCATAAAGAATAACTATTTTTATGGAAAAAACACCAAAAATTTGAAAAAAAATCGATTCGGTTTGTTTTGGTGTTTTATTATCAAACCGTACTAACATCGAATTTTAATTTTTAAAAATTTTATAGATAATTTTTATATTTTATTTTATATATTAATTAATTTCTTAATTTTTTTCTTTTTTAACTTAAAAAACTAAAAATAATAAATTCAAAATAACAAATTTTCGAAAGAAATTAGCAAATTGGTAGATGATATATAATTCAAATATAGGTGACTTGAAAAAACAAATGTTAAATGAATCAAATATTCCATCATGTGATATAATTATTTCTCCAAGTACAAAAAATACACTTTAATCTCATAGTTCAGAGAGGTATTGCAAATTTAGTCCCATGGTTCAGAAAAAATCCAATATTAATTATGAATGCACTTTAATATATATGTTTTACTCTATTCTATTTTTAAAAAAAATGGAATAACCAAAATTATAAATATGACAGTAGAATGTGCATTTGAATTGATATAAAAAGTCATGTTATTTCCATATTAATTTTAATGAATATAATTAGATTGAATATTGTGAAGTATATTTAGTTTATTCAAATAAACATATTTCACAATAAATTAATTTTCATATTATCTACTGTGCCATATCTTTTTTTATTCTAATTCAATCAATATCAATGTTATTTTTTTTAGGGGTGACCATAGTTCGATAAACCGATGAAATCAAAGCGAAACTGAAAATTCAGTATGTACCAAAATCGAACAAAAAAAATTCAATTTGGTATTTGATTTTTATTTTCATTAAAATTTGGTATTCGGTTTGATTTTGAATTTTTATTTTGGTTTATCAAACTATACCAAAAATCACATTTTAATTTTTACAAATTTTATAAATAATTTTTATATTTATTAATTAATTTATACTTTTTTTATTCTTTACTTACCACTAAAAATAATTAATTCAAATTACAATTAGATTTTGTTCTTTAAATTTGAACTATTTAATATTTTTATTTTTTAAAAAAAAAATTAACAAAGTCATTGAATCGAACACATCAATGAACAAAAAAAAGATAAAATAGTTATGAATATAATTTTCACACATGACACATATTTTGGGAAGATCAAACAAATGAAAACAGAGTTTGTTTTGGACTTTTGGTATTCTCTTTTTGTAATTAACATATAATCTCATTGACCAATTAAACAAATAAGCATTATTTATTCCAAAATTACATAATTACTAAATTACATAACTACCATCAAAATTAATAATATTTAAAAGGTATTTTAGTCGAATCAAAAATTGGAAGAATCATTCATACTTTTATAATAGTACTAGTAAGTAACACGTGCATTGCACGTAATTTATATAATTTTAATAAACTAATTGTATTATTTAATAACTTATTTGAGTAAAATTAAGATATTATAAGATACTTCATAAATTATAAAATATTAAATAAAATATAATCAATAAAAAATAAAATATTCTAAAATATTTCATAAACTAATTATTGATCGATATGACATTGCAACAAAGTAAGAAACTCTCTCCCAACTCATACTTTGTGGCCGATACTTGTTCTCTAGAGATTGAAGAAATTTGGCAAATTGAAAAAATATAAATGTTAAGCAAGATAGATAATTAATATTAAAAATATCCATTTTACGAACATAAATAAAACTACAATTTATCTATATATATTTTTTAATGATGAATATATGTGGAACTAAGTGAAAGATTTAGGGTCCAAGATTAAAAATTAAGTAAAATATATATCCAATATTTAAGAATCTACAAAATTATGTGTCGATTTTTACATATTATTCGGTGTACATACGACATATACATAATATTATTAAACTACTTTCATTGAGTATGACCATCATAAGTAATCAAATTATTTTTTCTTTAATTACTTGTATGCTATAATTTTCTTCACATTACATAATTATTAGGTATCAGAACTTTGTACTACAGTGAATCATACTTCAATGTTGTTTTTTCATAATAAAAATAAAATATTAGCTACTACTAATAATATATAATGTATTAATTAAGGAAAAAATATTTGTACCATACACTCAAAATTTGCCTATACATAATATTTTTAATCTAAATATTCTTCTTACATTTGAAGTGTCTTATTTAATCAACTATTGGTTATTGATATTGAAGTTCCTCTAGAGATAACAATATATAATTGGCATTGAGACATTGAATTAGACAAATAGACACCAACATTTGGAATTATTTGTCCTTGAGCTTTTTTTATTGTAATTACAAAGCAAAGTTTCATATAGAATTGTTCACTTCTAAATTGAAATGGATAACCTTCATTTTTAGCTAGCGAAAGTGACACTCTAGGTATAAAGACAAACTTTTCAATATATTGCCAAATACAATTTTTCATCAATTACGTTATTCTTGAAGTTCTGCATACTATTCTTGTACCATTACTCAATCCATTTTATGGGTTCAGATTTCTCAAAAAAATTATTGGACAATTTTTTTCCAACACCAATTTATGGAGAAGACGAGCGATTTGGGATTAAAGGGTTCAAAATGTTCTCTTCATAATAGTAATTTAAGTCATCAATAACTTCATCAAAACTGTTAAATGTTCTTTCTTTTCGATACTTGACTTGTCCTGTAATAAGTTGAATGAGTATTCTTATTAAATTAGGGAAAATAGCCCTAATAAGTCGTAATATTATGAGTTTTCTTCATTGTCATACTTAATAATCATATCTTCTGATTTTGATGTTACTTTTAGTATCACTTGGTTCATCACCTTTTCCACTTTAAGTAAAAACTTATTGAAGTTTGGATCATTCCTCGACTTATGGTCGTTGATAAAAAAAAATTCATTTTTGGAAACAAATATGATGTTACCAAACTTACAAAAATAGTTTGATAGATTGTTACCTTAGGAACAACTGTTAATACATATCGAAAATTTTCACAAAATACTACCACTTTTCCATCAAAATCCTCATCATTTTTCATTACGTCTTTTAATAATTTATCAATATTTTTGATAGTTATCGTTTTTTGTCATTGGTGCTTCATCCCATAAAAATAATTGTGGTTTATGTAATAGCTTTGCAACCCCACTTTGCTTGGACATAGTGCACTGATTTGATTCAATTGCATCTATTGGTATTTTGAAGCGAGAATGTGTTGTTTTATCCCCTGGTATTATTGCGAAAACAACTCCAAACACTGTAGTTATAAGTACTATTTAAGTTTTGGATCTAAAATGAGCTAATAATGTATGATTTAAATTTTTTTTCGTTTCCCACATGGCCCATCAATAAAGAAACCCCTTGCCCATTTATATGCAATCTAATATCATTAGAAAAAATTTATGTTGTTAAGATTCAACTTTAGTTATGTTTTATAATCTTCCAGAGATATTTCTTTTGACATTTTATCTTGTATTCTCTTGAAAAATTATTGTTCATATTATCTAAATCATAGGAATGTTTGGAAGATCATATTTTTTTTTTCATGTTATCCAAAAAACAAATCAGTAACAGGGCTACTATGATTGCGACGTCAAATGATTAAAAGAGATTTTGGATTTTGTACATAAAATATGTGAAATATAAGGGATAACATCATTTTTGGAATATAATCTCATAATTGGTAAATATGATATAAAATTTAGATGTGGGTGGCTTGAGAAAGCAAAATTAAAGGAATTTAAATACTCCATCAATTAATGTAATTATTTTCGTATAGTCTCATGGTTCAAAAAAAGATAAGTTTTAGTTATGAATACACTTTAAATATTGTTGTTGTTTTTTTCTTCTTCAGAAAGTGGAATAACAAAAAATTATAAATATGACAGTGGATTGTGTTTTTCGATTGATATAAAAAATAGATGTTATTTTCACATTAATTTTAATGAATCTAATTAAACTGGATATAGTGAGGTATATTTTCATACAAAATTGATATTCGATTTGATTTTTTTTTTTTATTTTTTATTTTAATTCATCAAATCGTACAAAATATTGAATTTTAATTTTTTACAAATTTTATAAATAGTTGTTATATCTTATTTTATATTTATTAATTAATCTTATACTTTTTTCTTAATTTTAACTTACCAAACTAAAAATAATAAATTAAAATAAAATTAGGTTTTGCTATTTAATTTTGAACTATTTATTTATTTATTAGCAAAATTATTTTTTAACAAAATCATAAAATCAAAAATGGTCAACAGATAAAACAAAAGGTGAATTTCTTATAAATATAATTTTTCCACATGTTTTCAGAAAACAAATTAGCAAATTGGTAAATATAATATAAAATTCAAATTTGGATTGCTTAATAAAATATATGTTAAAGGAATTAAATATCTCATTAACTGATATAATTGTTTTCGTATCTTCCAAGCATATGAAAATATACTTTTAGTCTCATAGTTCAGGAGGTTTTGCAAATTCAATCTCATGATTTGGAAAAAGATCTAATTTTAGTCATAAATATACTTTAATATATAGATTTTGCTCTATTTATTTTTTTCAAGAATTGAAATAACCAAAATTATAAATACAATAGTGGAATGTATCTTTCCATTCATATAAAAAAATAATATTATTTCCACATTAATTTTAATGAATTTGATTATATTGGATTCTGTGAGGTATATTTAGTTGATTCAAATAGACATATTTCACAATAAAATAATTTTCATATAGTGTATCATATCTTTTTCTATTATAATTTAACGTGATTTTTTTATAGGGGTGAAAATAATTTGATAAACCGATGGAATCAAATCAAAACTAAAAATTTGATATTTATCAAAGTCGAACAAAAAATTTAAATTTGGTATTTGATTTTTATTTTCATAAAAAAATAGTATTCAATTTAATTTTGTGTTTTATTTCGATTTATCGAACCATGCCATAATATCAAATTTTAATTTTTTAAATTTTATATTTTTTTACAAATTTTATAAATAATTTTTGTATCTTAGTTTATATTTATTAATTAATTCAAAATACAATTAAATTTTGTTATTTAAATTTGAACTATTTAATTTTTTTTATTTTTTTAAAAAATTCATTTAACAAAATAATTGAATCGAAATACGAACACACAAATGGACAAAGAGAAAATAAAAAGTAAATTACTTATATATATAATTTCCACACATGTTTTCGGAATATCAAATAAATGAAAGTAAAGTTTGACTTGAACTCTTGATATTCTCTTATTGTAATTATCTTATAACCTCATTGACCAATTAAAAAAATAATTATTATTTATTTTAAAATTATGTATTTATTAAATTACATAACTACCATTAAAAATTAATAATATAAAAAGGTATTTTAGTCGAATCAAAAATTGGAAAAACATTCACACTTTATAATAATATAGATATAGATATAGATATAGATAGACATAGATTATTGTAACACTTCTAAGATTACAAAAGTTGGACTAAGATCCAAACATATATTAGTGCAATTCAAGGACTAGATAACAATCAAAATGCTTCTTGTCTATTATTATAACACTTCTAAGATTACAAAAGTTGGCCAAAGATCCAAACATATTATTAGTGGAGTTCTAGGATTAAGATAACATCAAATAGATGTGGTATCCCATTCACAAAAGCCTAACTTGGCAGAAGTATTCAAGTGATTGCCAATTCTGAGCAAGCAAACTTGGATGATCGACAGTCTCACATTTTTGCCATTTGCTGTATACTCACAGGGAAACAGAAGGAGGTGCTGTTGTAAACTAGATGAGCAAGAACTCTATTGGCAGCTTGAGTAAAATGTGCATAATCCCAGAAGACGTACTCATCTCTGTTAGAACATGGCACTGAATTTGGAAGACAGAGCTGTTTGCCTAAGTTATTACTTCCAACCCCACAACAACCTTTATCCATGACCTTGAACCCTGTCACCACACATGCATCAGATAGTCAAGTGTCTATAGTTTTTTCAAGATATACAACAAATGTCTCAACTTTTTTCATTAATACCAAAGTCTTGTTCTTACCATAAGCATCAGCATTGTCACGCAGGTAAGTGAACATTTGAAAAGAATCACCAAGAATGAAAACAGATCCCGGGTAGTCTGAATTGAGGCGATAGACAAGAGATCTGAGTCGCGAATTGAACATTTGCACCAAATCATTTGAGGTGGACTTACACTCTCCTGCTGGGGCAAGGCCTTTGTCCACTTTAAAAGGTACGCAACCAATAGGCGCAACCTCTGGTATGAAGAACTTTCTGAGGCCCAAGCTACGAAGTTCCTGCATAAAACAGTTCCATGTGTAAAATTAAGACAACTGCATATATGTAGCTGATAGTAATTGAACTACACATAACCATCAGCAGCCTTACCAATATATACCCATTGTAGAGCTTTATGAGGAGATCAGCAAACTGTTGAGGACTATAAATGTGGCTACTTTTGTAGAGTGGAGGTAACAAATAGTTGTTAAGGTAATCATTAGCACCCATTTCCACAAATACGATGGCCTTTGCTAAATAATTGCTCAATTCCTCCGTTTGCATTTGGTTCTTGAGTTGATTCAAGGTCCTTTTGAAGTTGTCAATTTGTTCACTTAGAGGGATCACACGGCCCTGTTCATATTTTCACATTTTACTTTTGTTATGAGTAATGTCAACAGAGTATCAAAACATATATGTATATAGGTATGTGAAGTGGACATTACAAAAGCATATCCTGTGTCTTCAAGAATTCCTGCCCCAGCTGAAGCGTAATTTACTCCTGATAGAATGTCGGCACCTTTGGCAATTGTATCTGCATAGGATGGAATCAGAGGAAGTCCGAATAATTCACCTGCATGGAAAGGGAAAAAAATATAGTTGTAAACTAGTGGTTGAGAAAATTCTTGTGTAGCTGTTGAAAAACCACTCATTCCAAGCTGAAAGCTGTGATTTTTTCACTTCTCTTCTGTGGCTTTATCTTTTTATTTAAGACAATGTGTATCATCCTCTTATTGAATCTCGGAGATATGATACATGGACAGCTAGAATTTTCTCTGCCAAAGAGTTCTCTTTATCCTGTAAACTTTCTATCTTTCTGGTTATGGTTCGCTTAATTCATCAACATTAGCAGTTATTGGAAATGCGCTTGTAGGTGTTGACAGGATGGTATAAGGAACAGTGATGATGAAAGAGAAGTTTTGAAGATATAGTTTTGAAGATAATGAAGGGTGAATGAGAACTAATATTAGCTGAAAGCTGAATTGCTCTAAGTATAATAATTTTATAATTGAAAATGTGAGCTAAATGATCACAAGATAAAAAATGTCAAGAAAATTTGACTTAATAAATACCAAGAAAGTCTACTAGGATCTTCCCATTGCTGAATCTTCCAGTAGGTCCTCTATCAAAATCAATACCATAAGGCAAATAGTTGGCTTTTGCTGCACTCTGGACGAAATAAATGTTGTTTCCAGGGTCACTCATTGAATCACCAAATATGAACATTGCTGTAAATTGTGGCTTTGCTGTTGCTTCAATGGACGAAAGAGCTATGAAACATGCCGCACTGATTAACAGCAGAATTGACAGATGAGCTTCCATGATCTTTACTATGTTATTTTTCCTGTTTAGGTACAAATTCTCTTTGCTATTGTTTCTGTTGTGTCTCTCCTCAAGTCGAAGTCAGTGTTTATATAGGCATTACGCTTAGTAAAAATTAGTTATCCAATAGAAGAATGGAATTCAATTGAGCCCTTTTCAATAGCTGCTAGCAACTGAGTACAGCTTGCATAATTCTTATCTAGTTTCCTACTTGAGCAGAGTCTGTAGGTATTTTAGCCTTCAAACTGTGCTAGCTGTATTGACCTAACTCCCAAGTGCAAAAACATACGGGAAAGAATCTCTTTACTACTTTTGGCATTGGAATAGAAGAAAGAATGTGATGTTTACTGCAGCTTAATTGTACCGTACTACTGGTACAAAGACAGTAAGATACTATAAAAATTCTAGCACCAGTTTCTTTTGTGGGGGTTAGGGATGCCTAACTGTTTTAAGGCACAGATACTTAAAGATGTATGTGCTTTATTTTATCACATAAACATAAGAAGTAAACTCAAAGAGAACATTTTACAGTAGTGCCATCTGTTGTACATTTACTGGGTAGCAATCTGATGGAGAGCCTGAATAAGCTCGCCGAGCCAGAATCTGATTCACTGCTTGGGTTGGATGAAAAGCATCCCAGAACACATATTGGTTTCTGTTATTGCATGGGACAGAAAATGGAAGGCATGTTATCTGCCCTCGGTTTCTTCCAATTCCACAACACCCTCTGTCTGTTACACTAAATCCTGCAAGATAATTAGCCTCAGCAAGAAAACTATTAAAACGAAAATATGCATCAGAATTGGAACTTCTTGATGATAAAGGGGTAGGATGTAGTTCATGCTTCTTACCATAAGTCTTGGCATTGTTAAGTATGTCAATGAATGCTCCAAAAGTATTGCCATAGGTGAAAATAGACCCATTATACTTGCTGTTGAGCTCATCAACAAGAGATTCAAGCCGCTTGTTGAACATCCCAACAACATCGTTTGTGTAGGCCACACACTTTCCTGGTGGAGGAAGACCGGTGGCTAGCTGATTAGGGATGCAACCAAGAGGTCCAATCCCTCCCAGAAAAAATTTTCTGAGGCCTAAGCTATGAAGTGCCTACAAGAAAGGTCCATTATTTACATGTAGTAGATAATTTAGGTAAAGACTAAACAAGTGAAATTATTATATTCAAGTAGCCTCACCAAAATTTGCCTTGTATAGCGATTAATGAGAAGATCCACGTAGTCTTTAGGGCTGTAGATGTAGCTGGTGGTGTAAAATGAAGGCTGCAGATAATTATTGATGTAGTCGTTGCTACCAAGGGCCATTATAACTAGTGCCTTAGTCAAATAATTGCTCAATTCTTCATCTTCCATTTGGCTCTTCAATTGATTCAACGTGCTCTCAAAGTTCTCAACTTGTTCTGACAAGCTGAATCTTTCACCCTGTCATTTTACTGCCCATTGATCAACAACAAGAAATGCTAAAAATGAAGCTATGATTGCAAACCAGAAAAAGTTATTAGTACAAGATTTTGTCCTGTCTCTTCAAGAATTCCTCCTGCAGCTGAGGCATAATTCACTCCCCAAAGAATGTTTTTCCCGTAGCAAAAGGACTTGTGTAAGCTGGTAGAACAGGAATTTCCAACATGTCTCCTACAGATTGACAAGCACTGTAAATTAGTAAAGCAGAACTATTGAAAATTTTGGAAAATACGGTGTCAAAAAAGTAATTTTAGTAGTAATTCGCATCGGTTCTATCTTCTTTTGGGGGACGAGAACTTGCTAGTTAGACTTTGCCTCACCTTTGCATTAATATGTAAAACTAGGCCATCAATTTGTGAATAGTATAAGGCTAAGAGTAAGTCTGAATTTCTTGTAATTAGACGAGTTTGCAATTTATTTTGCCTTCAGAACATATGAAACAGATGACAATAGCGAGGAGTAGAATATTCAGTTCAAAGAATTAATGCTAGGTCTGATAAGTGACTTGATCACTTTTCCCAACATATTTTTCTCGTACACTAACTTTGATGGTTATGCATACAGATTAAAAAAGGTTGCAGTAACAGAATGGACTAATACTTACCAAGGTAATCTATGACAGTTTTTCCATTGCAAAATCTGCCAGAAGGCCCTTCATAGAAGTCGACTCCATAAGGCACATAGTTGGCCTTTGCTAAGGAATTCAAGTAATTATTGTTCCCTGGATCAGTCAATGAATCGCCAAACGCAAACATTGCAGTGAACTGTGGTGACCCTGCCACGATTCCAGCTCCCGTTGAAGAAATTACAGCAATCAGAGGCATGCTGGCTAAAAGGAAAGCCATCCACTTTATGCATCCAATCTCCATATTTATATTTGTGATTTCTGCCATGTTCATAGAGATTACTCAAGTAGTCATGTATGCGAACCTAATTAATTCAGCTTAGTTGCAAGAACTATTGCGAGAGCCTGTGATAGAGTGAATCTTTCCAACTGTCCGTGAGGATAAACAGCCATGAAATCTTGCTTTTTAAGCATGAGGACAAGCCTTTTCTCTCCTTCTTAGTCCCACCTGGTTTTTGCTGTTCTCAGTTTCAGTTACCGGATTTTTGTCATTTCCTATGTTCTTTTGCGGCTTTTTTGGTCCTGGTCAATGCATTTCTTGCCATGCCATGTGAACGAGAACCACCTCTTCTCTTCTCATGTTATTCTATATCACCTTTTTCTTTTTGTTACAATATACTATCTCAAGGGAAGAGTTCCTTGAGCTTATTCCGCGCCTTCTGGCAGCACTTTTTGATTTCCATGTCCGGTGATAATGGCAATTCCTCATGACTGTCTCAAAATTTAGTCCAAGAACCAGAAGTATAGGTTACTATTTGAACCACAACTAACTCTTTGTTGACAATTAAAACAAACCTAACAAGAGCAGAGCTAGGACAGAAACTTTTTTGCTTCCCCATTGTTAGGGCAACTAGTTAATTTGATTCAATATCTTAAACGTTTTCAGTTAGGCTTAAAGACAAACAAACAACTAATATCGGCACTTCAATTGTCCATGCTGGTAACATCTACGGGTGTATAGCACAAACCATTTGCTACTGCCCTTTAGTACATGCATATCCATTAACATCAATGTACAGATAACAGGCAGATGTAGAACACTGTAAACTGAATAACCTTCAAGAACTCCGAGTAACTTCAAATCAGAAAGGAAAAAGTAAAATAAACTAGTTTGACATTTTTCTAGTGTTATTGGTTATATCAAGTTTACTGCAACTGTTTAGTAAACTTGGAATCCCATCTACAAACGTTCGACATAAAACAAATGGAGTATATAATTTCTTGAGAATGACTGAACAAAACAGACAGGCACTGGCGAACTACTACTAGTCAAGAACATAAGCAGATACGCAAAACATGTTAATGAAACTATACAATGTATTGGGAGATCACCTCCAATATAAAATTGTCTATGTTCTAATAACTTCCAGGCACTTGCAAAAGTTCAAGAATTTGCTCACTGTTTAGCTAGCAAATGGCATCTAAGGCACTCATTCCAATTGAATTCTTCTTCTCCATCTCACTCATGCTTATCATATTCTGGTGCCGGCTAAACTTAATCTACTGGGGTCAGAACGACAACGAACCGCAGGTTAGCTGAGACTTGTGCCACCGGAAACTATGACATTTGTGAACATAGCTTTTGTCCTACATTTGGCAATGGTGAGACCCCCATGATCAATCTTGCAGGTCATTTTGTAATCCCTTTATCAATGGCTGCACTAAATTAAGTTCCGAAGTTATATCCTGTCAGGCCAAAGGCATAAAAGTGAAGCACTCAATCCGTGGAGGAGCAAGGAGCTATCACTCAAAAGTGCGGAGTCAGGATTTCAGTACCGGCGAAATCGATCATTAAAAATATAATATTAAATTTTTTTATATATATATATAAATATTTTTTTTTATTAACTAATTATTAAAAAATAAATATAACTATAAATAAAAATATGATTTTCATGAGTATTTGAACAAAAAAATGACTCCTAAATGAAAATGATAATCAATTCTAATTCAATCTACCACAAAATAATAACTAACTTACAACATTAGAAAATATAATTCGAATATTAGAGTAATTCTCACAATTTAATCACAATCTTATGAGTTATTATTAAGTGTTCAAAATTGTCTTGTTACTGTGAAAAAAAAATTCAAATAAAATGCAGTTTATATAAAATAACTATACATTTATAAAAGATTACTTGAAGAAAAGTTTCAAATAAAAAATTAATTTTAATATTTTAAATGTGATGTTGTGAAATCATATTTCAAAAGGCAACAAAAATGAAATGAGAATCTATTTCTTATTAAATCAAACAAAACTAAAAAGTAAATGAAACGCAAAGTATTAGACAAAGAAAACTTAATAAAATAAATAAATTATATAAACATGAATGAAAAAATGTTATAAGAAAATAATGAATTACAAATATATTAAAAAACTAATAAAATTCTTAATTATTTTTATTATGAAAGAGAACTATTGTTTAAATGAAGATAATTCTTAACGTTATAAAAATTTATAATAATATACCAAAAATGAATTTGTCAATCAAACTTGCTTCCAAAAACTGTTGCATACATCTTAATATTATTTTATAATCATTATCCAAATAAAATATATTTTGAAAAACCTATACTTATAATTTATTGCAATATAAAAATTAAAATAGTTTCAAATAATAAGTAAAGAAAGTGGAATAAGTATAAAAAATAACAATAATGAGTATTTATTAACTAAGATAAAACATGTTTGTAGAGATAAAATCATAATAAAGTTTTAATAGTACAAATACCTTTTAAAACTTTATGTTAATAATAATCACCTAAAATTTTGAAATGAAGTTTCAAATAATTTATAATATTTCTAAATTTACATATTCAAAATAAGATTATAAAAAATTTAAGGTGGGCTAATGAGATACTTTCATAATTTAAAGGGGGACAAAAATTTTATTTTATTAAATTTTATAAACAAATAATATA
>JAGSPU010000311.1:0-35215 GCA_019321725.1 Paulownia fortunei | reverse complement strand
AAAAAACTATTAAATATTTTTGTAATATTGTTTTCAAAATTAAATTGAGAATTAGTATTAACACATCAATACTATTTTAACTGAGTAAGTACTTTTAAAAAGAATTTTTATTTAAAAAAAATAAAAATCTTATTCTGGACATCTCAAAAAAATATGAAAAAAAACTTAAATTTGGAACGGAAAAAAAATATATTATTAAGTCATTTATATGATAATGCTAGTATGAATATTAGAGTACTATGAGTCGGCAGCAGCCAAAATTAAAACTAGTAAAAGATTTTTATGTCAACTAAAACAAGCGTACGTAGGTGATGAGATAAGACCGTGGAACACAAGTAACTCTCGTGAGTTCGGTCTGAAGTACCTTCTTCATTAATTCCGTCTTAGTTGTTGCTTACTGGACCACTATGAGTTTACGTACGCGTACGCGTTTCAATTCTTCTAGAGATATTAATCTATTCATTCACACAATAGCCAACAATAAACATAGCCAAAAGTTTTATACTATTCCTCTCTGCTAGTATTTTTGCTTCCACTTTAGAGAGTACAAAATTGACTTGTTTAATTATTCATCTACCCCATCACAATTTTTTTTTCATAATTTTAAATTTCTAAATTTTCAAATGTTAAAGGATGTTAGTTATTTAGTATTTTTCGAGTAAATTAAAAAAATTGACCAAGTTATTTTTTAATCAAAATAAAAAAAAAAGTAAATTAATTGGTTATCGAAGACACACAAACATATATATCACGATTTGTTGCTAGTTTGAACCATACTAATAACATATAACGAGTAGCATATTTATATCTCATAGCTTCATTCGACATAAAAACTCTTAGCTTTGACTAAAATATAAGTGTAGCGAGATTATTTTCAAACAAAAATGACGCATTGAATACAATGTTTTTTTTTTTTTATCGGGTATAGGATGAATGCCTATATATTACCCATTTGTATACCATGAGAAAACAAAAATATAGAAATCAAAGCCCATTCGCATTTTATTCAAGTTTGAAAATGATGGCATATCTTAATTAGGCCAAAAATATATTGAATTTTAACATAATAAGGCAATTAAGTTCGTGAAGCCCAAGTTACGTAAGAGGATCATGCGGCCATGTCCTATTCCAATACTTATAAATATCCGCTCCATGTTATTGGGAGGTACGCAATTTTATTTGCATATTCTAACTTCAAGTTTAGTTCTTGTTTTCTCTAAAACATTTACTGACTTGAGTATTAGACGGTTTTTTTCGAGACAATCTTAGGACCCCTAATAGTTTGTTCGTGTTATAGGCATGAACTGCTACAACAAAATTATTTTTTAGCGACAAAAACTTTCGTCGCTAACACAGGTATATTCGTCGCTAAAAACGAATAGCGACGAAAAAATATCGTCACTAAGATCATCGCAGTAAGAGCATCACAAATAATTTAGCGATGAAATTCTAAACTTTCGTCACAAACTCTGCAATGACACAATTCGCTGCTAAAGTGAAAGTTGTCACTAAAATAGAATTTTAGCGACGAAATGCTCACAAAGTTTTGTCGCTAAATTATTTTTAAAAAATTAAAAAATTAAATTATTAATTTCATTTTAGAGACAAATTATCTCGTCATCGCTAAAATAAAAAATAGAAAATATAAATATTTAAGATTTATTGAAGAAATAGGGTTTTTTGTTGCCAATCAGAATTTTAAAAAAAAACTTTAGCGATGATTTTTCATAGTTCGTCGCTAAAATTCATTTAATTTTTTTTAATATTTTTATTTATTTCGATCATTTAATCCTATTTTAAACAACAAATCTATAATTTGTTTGTCATGACAACTATTCCCAAATATCCAACAACTCTTCACAACTTATCCGGCAACCATTCTCAATACATCCATCATTCCAACAATGTAATTATCATTAAATAAAAGATATTTCATTAAAGAACTCATCGAATATTAAACAAACCATCATATACACAAGTCATATAAAGGAATCATTAAACAAACCATCATAAAAGTTAACATTAAAAGTAAAATATCATTATATACACATTAAAAAAGTCTTATACACCTAAAAAATAGACTCAACTTGACGACCATCAAAATGAGAACCTTTAGGTGTCGTTCCAACTATGATCGCAGAATAACAAACCAAAATATAATTAAAAATCAACACTATATATTGAACCTAGTCGTATATATCAAGACAATAGCAATAACTAATATAAACAACATTAACATAACAATTTATCTATAAAAAGGGTATGAATAACTGTACAAAATTAAAACACTTACACTAAACTAAGATTGAGACAGTAGAGGGGCTGGAGCTGAGGATGGCTGTTGGTGGCTCAGTGAGCGTACTGCTAGCGATACACTAGAAGATATCCTTTAGAGAATCTATAGAATCATGCCTTTGTTGTGTCTCCATGACATGTAGTCTATCCTTATAAATCAATAGTTCAGTCCTAGTGCCTGCTAGTTTCTCCTGTATCATCTGAAGCTGATCCTAAGCGCTGTATTAGTTGGCCTAAATGATGTAGCATCAAAACTAGTCGACCTGAGAAGATTGAGCCTATTTCTAAGCTCACGAACGTAACCCGGACGTGTACCAAGGACCTGATCACACACTTTATTTACAATCTGTATGTTGTCTAAGGTGTGAGCATTACTCCTAGTATCTGTCTGAGTTTGTGTCTCTCGGTATTCCTCTCGAAGTCATACCATCCCATCCTAAAATCAATAAATAATTTAAAACTGAAATATATAGTTCAAAATAATTTGAAAAGAAATAGCTAAATGTATTCAATACTTACATACACGCTCTCATCTCTCTCTCTCTCTCTCTCTCTCTCTCTCTCTCTCTCTCTCTCTCTCTCTCTCCTATCCAGCCTTTCGTAGAGTTATAGTGTATTTCATTAAAGACGATTCGATCCTTTCTGCTAGATCGATTGGCATGCAAATGATATTTCATTATATTAAAGTCAAATCAAATAATAATTTCATTGAAAGTAAATAGTTTATACTTACACCATCATAACTATATTGTAGAAAGGATTTTGAACCTCCACAATGATTGTATGGCAATTTAGCATGATTTGTATATTTTTGAACATTTCTGCAAAAAAGAAGTTAATTTGTAAGAAATAAAGTTAATTACTAAATATAAGATTTAATTAAGTTATATAACTATGCATACCCCTTTCTAAATGAATTTACTTAAAATAGGCTGATAAGTTATATTCTCGTTAGATTATCTATATTTCTAGTTTCTCTAATAGTGAAAAATTAATTTTTAAAGTAAGTTATATTTCTAGTTTCTTTAATACTTGTAGGCTTAAAATATTCGCAAGCATCATCTGAAGTGAAACACTCTATTAAAAAAAAAAGGGAATCAAAATGAAGATTTTCGATGGTTATGGTATTGTATAGATTTCTTTTTTCTCGAGAAATGGTCAAATACATAATTTATTATACAGGCATATTAAACATTAATTAAATATAATTAATATCTCTAAATCAAAGCTTACAACTTAAGGGAACAAATCAATTATTAGCTCATAAGAATTCATGTATGCATGAGAAAAATAGTCCTCTACTCTTTAGTACTCTCCATACTATTAGCTTATAAGATCAAATAGTCAAGCAATATGATTTAATTAAGTTAATTAGCTAAAACTCAGAATCTATTAATATAAAAATTACCTTAAATTCATCAAACTCGAATAATATGCATAGATACTCTCAATCCGTCGAAGTCTCACATAAATCCTTGGGCATTTATTTCAATCAATCATCCCAAGATAAGTGCGTGAGACTCTTGTAATATTTATGTATCTTCTGGCGGTGGTCGCAGTATCGGCCACTTATTAGTTTATCAGCCTCCTTCTTAATCGACTCAAGTCATGTGCCAAAGTTTACAACAAATATATCTTACAAAGAAAAATAAAAATTTAAAAATATTTTACATATAAAATAGAAATTAAATCGACAAATACAACTTGAATACTTATACTAACTAATAACCAATCAAAAATAGGTTGTTTATGCTCCTCCGTAATCTTTCTAGAATCAGTCACTTGCAGCCGTGCAAACTTCTTCACGGCGACACTGAGCTCGGTTATAAAAGATACCGTATTTGTCCCTATTGAACGACCATCACACTTGTAAAACGTGACTGGTATCTTTCCCCTGACTTCTAACTGGCTCTAAGCCTATCTCCATTTGTGGCTCATGAATAATCTCTATGCTTCTTCTATGTAGGAGCTGCAAAATAGTAACAAAAGTATTAAATTATTGTTCAACATAATTATTATATAACAAAAATAATTAAAAGATATATAAAGTGAAATAAACAATTAGATGTATGCTCTGTATGCATGTTTGTGGTAGCTAGATCAATAAGGAGTCATCCTCAATCCATTTAAGAGGCATACCAACAAAAAACAAATATGTAGTTAGATAAATAAAATTAATAAAATTCAATTTAAAAAGATACAACTGTAGTAAAAAATGAAATAGATAGTGCAACAAATGCTAACGAATGACTGAAAAAAGAACTTCAATTTATTAAACTTAATCAAAATATATAAATATCAGACATTAAACAACAATTAAGGACATCTTATAAACTCCTTAAACTCACCCAAATACACTCTAAGTGCTTTTCGTCATCTATATATACATAGATTATACAAACTTCATATAGCTAGCATTTTGTTTAAAAGGATCAGGAGATTACAACTAAGGTAGTTACAACAACAACTAAGTAATATTCAAATTTAGTATAACTCTTCACCAGCAATATATAAAATCATAATTAGGTAGAGAATATTCAATCACTAATATATTATTCAATGGAGCTAATGTAGTAAAAATACTTAACAAAATAAAGTAAAATAAAAGTTGATACCATCAAATTAGTCACTATCATAATCAGATAGAAATATTTGCTATTCTCCATCACTATCTAATTCAGTATCATTGTTTTCATCATTAATGTAATTTTACATGTCCTCAAAGAACACTGCTTGTGTATCTAATAATTCTACATATTGAGGCTGAATGTCTATTGTACAAAAATATGGAATTTCTAAATTTTCACAAACCGTTGAGCTTATCTCGTCTGATGAAATTTTCTGATTAGGCTCATTATTAGAACTGCTTTTAGGTTCAAGTTCCTCACTATTATCATCTTTCTTTTTGGTCACTTTATATATTTCTCGATACTGTACCTTTTGCACAACTTTTCAAGATCATCCACACTTTATATCATATAAGTAATAAACTTATCTTGCTTGAGTTGCCAAAATGAAAGGGTCATCCTCGTACCATATCTTAGACGTATCAATATATTTGAGACCGAACTCTTGCACGACTGATTTCTTTTTGAGGTTACTATAATATCTAATCCTCACACTACTCACTTGGTCAATGTAATTCATACATTACATGTTACTTATATGCTAATTTGCATTAATATTTAGATGGCATCTTATACAACATTCTTAATCGTTAGACCTCTAATGCTATCACATGATATTAGTGGTTGAGATCTTATAGTCTAATTAAGAAATTCAATAATTAGATAAGAGAAAGAATAGATTGGTCTATCTATTGGATATTCATAAGTTTTATGTTATAATTTTAGAAGTAATTAAAGATATTACTAGTAAGCTAATATGTTTCGATTCAACTAGATCATGGTGTTTTAAAGGTATACATACATCCATAAACTAATAATAATTGGGATACTAAACATGATATAATTTGATTTAAGTGTCATCTTTTAAGGTCCATATATTCATATGATTTTAAAAATGAGAACTAGACAATCTATCTAAGAATCAGATGTCAATCGATTTAAAGATCGAATGAATGGTTAAAAAATTTAGGTAGAATTTATTATCTGATTGTACAAAAGTTAAAATAAGTTGTAAATAAAGAAATAAATGCTGAGAAACACCAGATTAGAGCTGTATAAGTTGTGCATAATATCAGATTTAAACCACTATTTGACACCTCAAGCTTTGCCACCTCATGCTTTCTTATTAAGCCTAAGCTAACACCTCAAACTCTTCACCCTTAAACCATGACCAAATCCTCATTTCAGCCATTTTCATCTTTCAAACACACACCTTGAGGTCTCCAAGTGATCCAAATTGATTCCAAGTTGAAATAAAGCAAAGGAGAAGTGATTATCATCAAGTTTAACCTCAAAATCTGCATAGGTAACACTTATCTAGGGATTTGTCTTTGGTTTTCAGATTATTCTGAATGGATTTATTGTTTATTAAGATTTAAATATCTCTTATAAAAGTGTTAGGAAGTTTTTAGTTAGACTTTGGTGCACAAAGAAAAGGTTTTTGATGACAAACACTTAATAGGAAATACTTGTGGAAGAAACTGTCACCTTACTATTTTTTTGTGTTTTAGGCTTCAAAAGTGTATGGTATGTTGAATAAAACCTATAATTATTACATTTACATGTCTATATATTAGTTAAGAGTATTGGAATGAATTTTGATTGGTTAGAAATTGATATAGAGCATGATATTGGAGAAACACTTAAACTGCTAAAGTAGCAAAATCTATTTTGGTGTGCTGTGAAGGAGACCAAATAAGGGGAGCTAAATACATGAGTTTTGGCAATTATATAGCAAGGTTATATGTTTTTATATGTTATCTAAGTGTGGTAAAAAGTTTAGAGTGAATAAATACGCCTAAGGATGCTAAAATTGTTATGAAACTTAATGTGACAACAAGGAAAAGATAGAAATCTATTCCATTTTACTTCTTGGCATGTTTCAACATATCTATGGTAAAATTGAGGTTTAGCAATTAGAGAACTATTATAAGAGTTATAACACTTCAATTAGGTGATTTTATCATATATTTAAGATGAGAAATCAAGGTACTTAGGAGATTGTATTAGGTTTTAGTCCCTAAGTAGTAAAGTTTGATTACTTAGGAGATTGTATTAGGTTTTAGTCCCTAAGTAGTAAAGTTTGATTGTTACATAGTTAAATTGAAATTCAAGGTCCTTGTATAGGATTAAAAATAATGAACTTATTGATTAAGGATAGTGATTGATATCATATATTTTTATAGATTATTCACACATAAGGTTGGGGAGTAACACCTAAGAAACTAAGAAGTAAGATACGATCGATTAAAGGTAAGTGAAAATCCATTTGCAACTACAATGCATGGACATAGTATTTCTTGCCTTATTTATATTAAATATGATCCTTGTATCTTGATGAGTGTATTATGAGTATTATAAATATCTTATATGAGATTCATTGCTTGGATGATGGGACATGGAATCCGTTGTGTCATTGAACATGCCATTCATTAGCATTTACACGTGCATGCATAACACATGCTCACAGTTGAGATTTTGCATGCATGACATTATTTTTAGAAGAAAATATTTTGGTTAGCCACTACTAGTACCGCGAGGCATGTGAGACATGCTTATGTGATATTTTAGGGCACCGCGAGTGTTATTTCTCGGATGATCATAGGGGTGTGCCTCTAGTGGTCATGAGAGGGTGGACCACTTGACTGTGCCCTTATTGACTCCACTAGTGGAAGGCTTCTGGAGGATCATAGGAAAAGACAGGGGGTGAACCTCTAGTGATCCCAAGGGATGACCCTTGGATTGAGTCAATTTATTTATGGCCATGTGATTATTGATATTGTTTAGAGCTCTATCCGGTGCATTGTAGGTAGGCCAATGGCCTAGTGATGGAAAATGATTTTGAATGGACTGTTTTGGTTCAGGAGCTTGCATTCTTGGTGTGATTTCATAGAGATGCATCGCACATATGTTAGATTATCGTTTCAGCATGCATGATTTTCACTTACTAAGTGTTAGCTCATGTAGTTCATACATTGTAGGTAAGCATGGTGAGACTTGAGATCTCTAGTTTACTGGGCTGGCTGTGGAGCTCCTACAAGCATTTAAAGATTGATGTACATGGATGACGTCCTATTGGGGCTGTTTTGTAGGCTGTGCCTTTGATTTTACAATTTATTGTATTATATTAGTGGCCTTATCCTGTATATCAATTTCAAAACTCCATTGTAAATGAGTTTGAGATTTGTGATCATCTTGATAGACCTTTTTATCATTCAAAAAACTATTTATCTATATATAGTGTTACAAGATGTTAAAACACTTTACTTTATAAGTGTTATGTCAAACTAACTAACTAGAAAAAAAAGGGTTATACACAAGCATACATGCACAAATTATGTTGCACATGTTGTTTATATATATATATATATATATATATATATATATATATATATATATATACGTATACATATTTTTTGGGAGGTTGTGACAATTACACAGAAACCAATCACACTAGAATAAATATACCTTATATCCTAACATGTATAAAAATTAAACATCCTTCAAAACTTAAAAAAAAATCCAAATTATCACCGTCATTGGATGATGGTACACTAACCCCACTATTTTGAGTAGTCGGACGAGTATCAATACAAGCATCGTATTGTCTAACTTCAGCATCAGGTCCAATGCAAGAGAATATAGCTCATTTGTTGCCTCTGGATCTTTTAAAGCTCTTAGCCTAATCATTTGTCCCTAAACTAGTGTAGAAATTACACCTTGTGACATTATAGAATGCAGTTTGAAGGAAATTTGGCTGAAATTTTTTGTAAATGTTCACTGCACAATAATATATACAATTATGGTGATCTATAATCAAAATTACGAGAAAGAAAAAAAACAAAATCGAATTTGAAAACTTACTTTTTATGTCAGTCGACTTCTTTACAATTGTTGAGAACACACCAGTGTGCTTTCTTATGTAAAGTAGAAGGCAATTTATGATTTCGTTGGCCACCCATCATTCTTAATTGTGCATTGAAAAAACTTAAGGTGAATGAAATGAATTGATTAACATCTTTGTTCCATTCCGGTCTAGTAAATCTTGTATCAATTTGACCTATATACAAAGATAAGAATGTTAATACTTCATTCACAACATATCCTTTCGTAATAGATCTATCTGTTCTTGCCTTATTATGAACATGTTTCTTGAGTGTTCCCAAATACCGTTAAAAAGTACATCCATCATGATGAAATAAGTCCAGCTAATATGGCCTCACAGGATAAATGAACTGCCAAGTAAATCATAATATCAAAAAATACCAAAGAAAATATTCATTGCATCTTGCACAAAATAAATACTATATTCTCCCCTATTTTACTCAGGTCTGCAACATGTAAAGTTCTTGAAATGAATTTTTTGAAGAAGTCACATAACTGAATAATTGTGCCACATATGTCATTTGGTAAAAACTTTCGTATGGCAACTGGATCTTTGCAAAAGAACATGACAATCATGCATCTTTAACCTATATAACTTCTCATCATTCATATTCACATTACTTGATATATTTGCTACATAACCATCGGGGAACTTTACAGGTTTTAAAAACTGACAAAATTTACGTCTTTCTCCCAAAGTCAATGTGTAACTTGCTTGTGGCTTAATGACTCTATCCCCACTATGCTTCAAGTGCAATTCACTCCTTATACCCATATCTTACATGTCTAATGGAGCTATGACTGTATCCTTCAACTTTTTATCTAAACTCAACAATGTACCAACTACAACAATACAAATATTTTTTTCAATGTGCATGACATTCAAATTATGTCTTAACTTCAAGTTTGACCAATACTCTAACTCAAAGAAAATTAACTTCTTAATCCAATTCGTATCTCCAATCGAACGCTTTCATTTTCAATCACTGTAGGATGTTTACCAAATGTCACTTCAGGTAGGGGGCCGCCCCCTCCCCCCTCAATTTTTTACAAATATATTTTTTATTTAGAAAACTTAATAAAATTAATTTTTTGTCCCCTTTTAAATTATGAAATTATCTCAGTTGCCTACTCAATTTTTTATAATCTTATGTTGAATATGTAAATTTAAAGATATTTTAAATTATTTGAAACTTTATTTTTTTCAAAATTTTAGGTGCTTATTATTAATATAAAGTGTTAGAAGGTATTCGTACTATTAAAACTTTATTATGATTTTATCTCTACAAACATGATTTTAATTAGTCAAAAAATACTCATTATTGTTATTTTTTATACTTATTTGTTAGTTTTTAACTTATTTGAGTCCACGTTCTTTACTTATTATTTGAAATTATTCTAATTTTTATGTTGTAAGAAATCATAAGTGTAGGTTTTTTAGAATACATTTCATTTGGATAATAATTATGAAATAATACTTAAATGTATGCAATAGTTTTTGGAAGCGAGTTTGATTAACAAATCCATTTTTGACATATTATTATAAATTTTTATAATGTTAAGAATTATTTTTATTTAAACAATAGTTCTCTTTCACAATAAAAATAATTAAGAACTTCATTATTTTTTTAATATATTTTTAATTCATTGTTTTCTTATAACATTTTTTCTTTCACATTTATATAATTTATTTATTTTATTGAGTTTCTTTTGTCTAATACTTTGCGTTTCATTTACTTTTTAGTTTTGTTTGATCTAATAAGAAATAGATTCTCATTTCATTTCTATTACTATTTGAAATATGATTTCACAACATCACATTTAGAACATTAAAATTAATTTTTTTATTGAAGACTTTTCATCAAGTAATATTTTACAAATGTGTAGCTACTTATATAAACTACATTTTATTTGAAGAACCATTTTCTTTTTTCACAATAATAAGATAATTTTGAACACTTAATAATGACTCATAAGATTGTGATTAAACTGTGAGAATTACTCTAATATTCGGATTATATTTCCAACATTTGTAAGTTTGTTTTTGTTTTGTATTAGATTAAATTAGAATTAATTCTTATTTTCATTGATAAGTCATTTTTTTGTTCGAATACTTATGCAAATATGATATGTATGAGAAATTTATGTATAAATTGATAAGTGCATATTTTAACATATTTTTGTATCAAATCCTTTATACTTTTTTTTGCTTTATTCTTGTTAATATTATTGTTTTATTAACGTTTTGTGTTAGGGAATCAATGAATATAAAAAGATCAAAAGAAACATGTTTCCAGACTTGTGCAATTTTTGTATTTTGAGCATAACTTCATGATCAAAATTCCTATGGACCTAAAGCTTATTTTATTTGAAAGCCAAGAGATAGAAGTACACCTTTTATGTTGGAAGCTCAACCTAATTCAGTATTGATTACAGTAGAAAATTCATCCAAATGGTTGCACAAAATGGATCACCAAAATTCGGATAAGAGTTCAACCCAGTGTTGACTTATTTGACCAATTAGGTCATATCTCTTAAGCCCAAATTTATTTGGAGTTGAAATCTGGATATGTTGTACAAAAGAAGTAAATAAACAAGTTTTCTTAGACAAGATGGTGAGAAAATATGTCAAAATGGTAAAAATATGGGCCGTAAGTTGCTGCTATTATTAAAGGATGACTTTTTGACATAATTCGGTAATTTGACCATATCTCTTTCATCCGATTGCCAAATTTGACAAATGACATATGAAAATATATCAGCACCGAAAGATCTACAATTTGTATTCTTACTCATCATCTAAATTTGGTTGTATCTGACCTAAAATATAATTAAATTCAGTAGGTGAGGACTTGGTCTAACAACTTACCAATTCTTGACAACTAGCATACCCTTGATTAACCCCTCCATTATTTGTTTGGCCTCTAGTTTAATTCAAGTACTATAAATAGGTCATGTATTAAGCTTGTAATAGAGGGGGGTAGAGGGTTTCTGTAACACCCCTTAACCTAACTTCAGAATCTAAATAAGTTAATACAGTTAAGTCAAGAAATGTTAACTTTTCATCAATACTAGAGTTATGGTTTTAATAAAAGTTCCCCTTTTATACAATAAGAGAAAGAACTTGAATTCATTTTTTGTTTCATTTCATTGTATACACACCATATATATAAATCAAAATTGAGTACATCTGTTTACAAAAACATAATAGAGCAGCTTATTTAAAAACAAAACAAACTTTTCAAAATAGACTACAAAATAGTTCGAAACATGGCATATGAACAAATCTCTATTCGATATCAAACCAATATAAAGAACAGAAAATGAAATACCATGAATAGTTGCCTTAGTAGACGGAATTCTTCTACTTCTACATTATACGCTTTGATTTCAAAAAACCATTTTGTGGATTATATCAACTGTTTAGTTCTTTCTGTAATGCATTTCACAACCATTATTTTATCTGATTTTTAAATGAGCCATCTAGATTTGCTGTCACCTTCTCCACTGTGGATGAAGTCTGTTATTCCCACAAGTAGATTTTTCTATTCTATATTTTGGTCAATAATTTCTATTCTACTCTGACACCTCACATCTAATATATAGCATATAAAAATATACTTGTGGGAATAACAGAGGACTTCATCCACAACAGAGAAGGTGACAACAAGTCTAGATGGCAGACTTAAATTCAGATAAACAAAGGGTGTGAAACGCAGTACAGAAAGAACTAAACTGTTGATATAATCTACAAAGAAGTTTTTGGAAATCAAAGCATATAATGTAGAATTCTGCCTACTAAGGCAACTATTCATGGTATTTCAGATCATGGAGAGTAAAGAGCATATATGATAAGTGCATATTTTGACATATTTTTATATCAAATCCTTTATACTTTTCTTGCTTTATTCTTGTTAATATTATTGTTTTATTAATATTTTGTGTTAGGGAATAAATGGAAGCATGTTTCCAGACTTGTGCAGTTTTTGTAATTTGAGCATAGCTTCATGATCAAAAGTTCTATGGACCTGAAGCTTATTTCATTTGAAATCCAAGATATAGAGGTACAACTTTTATGTTGGAGGCTCAGCCCAATTCAGTGTTGATGATAGCAGAAAATTCATCCAAATAGTTGCACAAAATGGATCACCAAAATTCGGATCAGAGTTCAGCCCAGTATTGACTTATTTTACCAATTCGGTTATATATCTTGAGCCCAAATTTATTTTGGTCTAAAATTTGGATATGTTATACCCAAGAGGTAAATAAACAAGTTTGCTGAAGACAAGATGGTGTGAAAATGTGTTGAAATGGTAAAACCATAGGTTGCAAGTTGCTGCTGATGTTATAGGGCGGCTCTTGGACATGACTCCGTAATTTGACTATATCTCCTTCATCCGATCGCCAAATTTGACAAAAGATATATGAAAATATATCAACGCTGAAAGATCTACAATTTTGATTCTTCATGTATCTTCAAAATCTAACTGTATCTGACCGAAAAATATAATTCAATTCAGTGGATGAGAAATTTGTGTAACAACTTACCAACTCTTGGCAACTAGCATACCACTTGATTAACCCCTCCATTATTTGTTTGGCCTCTAGCTTACTCCAAGTACTATAAATAGGCCATGTATTCAGTTTGTAAGAGAAGGGGGGTAGAGGGTTTCTTTAGGCTAAGTTAT
Organism: Paulownia fortunei; assembly: GCA_019321725.1. NCBI lineage: Eukaryota > Viridiplantae > Streptophyta > Magnoliopsida > Lamiales > Paulowniaceae > Paulownia > Paulownia fortunei. The sequence goes on along the minus strand of JAGSPU010000311.1, from coordinate 21,720 downwards.
CTAGTTTGTATGTTTTCTAGTATTGTAAGTTTTGTAATAGTAATGGAAATGCATTCTCTAGTTTCTCTTATATTTTTAGTCTTTGTTACTTTTATTATGTATTTCTAAACTTTATTTTGCTGAGGAAAAATTGTGAATCTGGAGGAAGAGAAATGGTTATAAGGGTAGAATTTGTTTAAGTATGTTGTATTATTATTTTTATTTTTGATCTAAACCCTACTTGTTTTGTGGTGATTCTTGATTTATGTATCTCCAATGGCACAACAAATACTTGGGTTCATTTAGCTTATTGTACGGTTTTACCCCACCGACTGCTAATGTGAAACCTTGATTTGTTGTTGACGAAGGTGTACATAAATACTTGATCCCATAAATAAGTGTTGGCGTTAAGAGATAATTTGCAATAGTAAAACAATATCATGATTACCTTATTGCATGAGTTACTTGATAATATATTCCCATTGGAATCTTCATTATGTATGGATTCCAATTGTGGCAATTAATAGAGGTAAAAAGAATAAATAACCATTTCTCTATCCAAAACTCAAGAGTGGATCCCTAATCCTCAGTACTTTTATTACTTCGATTTTTCTTTAGTTATATCATACATTAATTGTTCATATATTTTGATTCACATAAACTCCATCTTTTTAGAAATATAAACTTGAATTCTTCAAACAACTTCCCTGTGGATCGACCTCGAACTCACGAGAAATTTATTACTTACTACAACCTGCACTTGGTTTGCAACCTTAAAGTTGTAGCAATATACCCAGCCTAAAAAGCCATTAGGTCTTCATTCTTCTAAGTAAACAACTCATGAATATTAAAACAGCATCACACTCTCTGAACTGTAGTGGCATACTTGTTAAAAGTGTGCCAGGAAGCATATCATAGCTAATCCATGCCCTTGGCACTTCCCTAATAATGCAGTGAGGTGCAGAAAAAGAGAACTGCAGAAACTTGTGCATTAAAAGTATGCTTTACCAGAACTTGAAATTTAAGTCCTTTTTCATCCAAATCATGGATATTGATTCTCTACTGCAAAATTTATAAGTGTGACTGTTGCAATAGGTTTAGAATGTGAATCACACATAAAATCCTATTTTGAGATATTCTGGCTCTAAGATTAATTTGACTCAGATTTAATTAAAGGGGATTTTTTTTTTGGCTGCATTTTATACCTTTCTGTATATTTTATGCATGTATGGAGGTTTTCATTTTGAAATTATATAAGCTTTGCTTTCAAAAGCATGCACCCTAGCTTTAAACGTTGTGCCTAAGCTGCCTAAGCCCCACAAAAGCTTGGGACCTCAGTGAGTTTCATGCCTTTAGTAAGTGAAATATTGTGAGATGAAGTTTAAAAAGTAGAAAAGCTGGAAAAGAGGATGATTTCGCTTTAAGAATACACAATGAAAGAAGCACAGCTATATAATTACTGAGCTAACCATTGACTGTCTTCTTGGGCTCTCTTTTGGCTCTTCAAGAAGTTGTTGCTGCTCATTATTCTTATCTTTGTCTTCAAATGTATTACCAGAAGATTTTTCAATTTCTTTTAGAACAGCTAACCATCTTCTCATCAACTCAACTCTTTCACGTCCCCTGCATGATACAGAAGCCTCTTCCAACCTTTTTACAGTCTGCTTGAAGCTTTTAATATTCCGACCACCCTGACAAGATCAAATGGGGAATTTATCGGTAGAAAGTTGAACATTACAAGACAAGTACAATAAGATTCACCTATCAGAATAGACCATCAGCAATTTCATCATGCAACTAGTATCGTTTTTCTTATGTTCAGGTAGTGCATATCTTCTAATCTACATTTTCAGCTTCAAATTCCTAGCTTAACAATTAAAATCTTCATAATCATAAGAAAGCAAAGCTCTTTTTAGCCCAGTAATTGATATGTTTTTGAACTCCATACATACCCAACAGTGAGATCCAAATGAACCATTTGAACAACTACAAAAACAATTATTCAAGATTTTCACTTTTCTCTCAACATTTCTACTATATACTATCATACACAAAAGCCTAGTAAACATCACAATTTCAGGATTAGAAATAATTATTTCACTTCAATAGAAGTCCAGTTCGCAGAACTCTATTCCATCACAAGGCAGTATTGGTTAAAAACCTCTACCAAACAATCCAACATTAAACTCGTGTACAATTTTTTTTCAATTTCAAAAGAAAAAGAAGGAAGATTGAAATTAGATAAATGGGTGCTGTTGTGTCAAAATGCAGCTATACATTATCACATGCAAAACCCCTCATACCTCAATTATTAGAAATAAAAGGAACTAGTTTTCATTAAATTCAAGCTTGCGCTATTCCCAAAACGAATATACACAACCACCCTCAATCAATTTTTCCAAATTCACAAAAAGGAAGGGGTGAAAGTTTGAGATAGAAACAATTTACAATGCGATCTTGGAAGAGTTTGGCGCCCTCCACAACAGCTTGGCCGGCGTGATGAACGACGGAATCAGCATAGTTCTTAACGGTTCGGGTTAGGTTGTTCTTGTTCCCCACCTCCACCGCCTTGTTCACCGCCGATCGCAACCACGACATTATTTATATCCCTCAATCTCAAGACTTTCTTCTTCTGATTTCTGTTTAATCTCTAGTTTTGATTACTTATCTTCCTAGTGATATTTTGAATGCAGTTTATGCGGGGAGAGGAAGAGAGAGCGCATGCAAAGTCCAATTGCTGGGTGTTATGGTGGGGTTTTTCCACAGCCGCAACGAGATGGGAATTGACTGAATTCGTTGTAAGACCGTGTTTGGCGCAAGGAATGTGATTGGCGCTTAACCCTTCTTTACTTGCTATCATGAGATTGAATATGATTAGAGTTACCTTGATTTGGTGCTATAAAATCAAATTTATCAAAATCGGACCGGTGTGACCGATCATTAGTTCGGTCGGATTCCATATAAAAAATTAAATTCATGATTTAACCGCAAAAAATCGCTGAAAAACGATAAGAATCGAAAATCGATCGGTTCTAACTAATCGGCTAGTTCTTTGTAAATTATATAAAAAAAGGAAAAAAGATCAGATTTAGAATTGAAAATACCTAACTCCTAAGCATGTTGTGAATTGATTCTTTATATTCTCCAACCACAAAAGCCCATTTCAGTATTCACTTTTCCCCAATTTTCATCTCAAATCTCTCTATTCTTCCATTTTAAACCCTAATCCTCAAATCAAACCATTGCAATTTCATTATTGAACATTGTTTCAAACTCAAGCCTCAAGGGATTTGAATTGAGAAATATATTTTTTAATCTTTTCTTTATAGAATTGATCTTTAATTATCACAAATTTTGGCTCTTAATCACTTTAAGCAAATGGTTGCTTTAAATTATTTTTTTAAAGTGTTTGCTAGTTGCTTCAACTTGATTATATCAAATTAAATGATGGGTTAGACTTAACCCTCTTTCAATATTATATGTTAAAATACTTATGAATCGGAATCTCATTTTATAACCCCATAAGACTTCTTTTTTTTTTTTTTATCTTAGTTAACTCACAACTCAATTTCATTACCCACTCAAATATGTTGGTGGTGTTTGTTGCGTATGTAAAAATACTAATATAAAGGCACTAATTCGAAGATTGTTGTTCTCCAGTTGGATCCGATCAAATAAATTTTGGCTAAATAACTAAGTTTATCTATTTACTCTTTTTTTCGTATAGATGGATTATTCATCAAGTGGCTAATTCACTTCAGTCATCAGTGAGGAAAAAAACTGATCTAGCATGGGCTCACTTTAGAGAGGATATGGTTGCGAATGGAAAGACAAGTTGGACGTGCTTGCATTGCAATAATGTTTAGAGAGGTCGGGGAATCAATAGAATGAAGAAGCACTTAGTTGGTCGAAAATGAGATATTGCTCCATGCAAAAAAGTTCCTTACGACGTGCGGTATCAAATGGAACAATCTTTGAAAGAGTGTGATGAAATAAACCAAGTTGCAAGATCATTTGAAGATGATAATCTTTGTGGTCCTAATTTGATAGAACTTGAGGAAGAAATGCATACACCACACACTCAAACAAAGGGTAAGGGGAAATTATTTATCGGTGTAGCTTCTTCTCAAAAGGGAAAGAGAAAGCGAGATGAGAAGATGTCTAGTTATTTTACTCGGTTCTTAGTGGTTTTCTATATTTCATCCATGAATCTGATTTTTTACATGTAATCGAACTGGGATGATGATTGGTCTTTTACGACTGGAGAGTGGATAGAATCAGATTCACAACATGCTTAGGAGTTAGGTTTTTCTTAATTCTAAATCTGATATATTTTTTCCTTTTTTTAATATATTTTGCAAAGCACTTATCAGTTTTCGATTCTTTCGATAATCACATTAAAACGTGAACAATATTATATAATTCTTGTGATACAGCAAATAAAAGCTTCAAGTTACTTCAAGTTTTCAGCCACCCGGAGAAGAACAGTTTATGTTTAGTGGTACCTTATTGTCATAGTCCTTACCAGTTATAACTACTTTGAAAGCTCAAAAGATGTTGAATAAAGGTTGTGCTGGATATTTGGTAAGTATTCTAAACACTTCAGTTGAAGCACAATTGAAGCCAGAAAATGTAGATGTGATTAGAGAATTTCTTGAGGTATTTCCAGATGATTTACCAGGACTACCACCCGATCGAGAGATTAAATTTGTGATTGATGTTATGCCAGGAACTACTCCTATTTCTAAAACACCATACCGAATGGCACCAACAGAATTGAAAGAGTTAAAAGTTCAATTGCAAGAATTGCTTGATAAGGGTTTTATTTGCCCTAGTTATTCTCCTTGGGGAGTACCTATGTTGTTCGTGAAAAAGAATAATAGTATATTGCGGTTGTACATTGATTATAGAGAGTTGAATAAAGTAACAATCAAGAATAAGTATCCACTTCCAAGAATAGATGATTTGTTTGATCTATTGTAGGGAGCATCTGTATTTTCTAAGATTGATTTGTGCTCTGGGTATCATAAATTGAAGATCAATAAAGAAAACATACAAAAGACTGCATTCTGAACAAGGTATGGACATTATGAATTTCTAGTAATGCATTTCAGTTTAACTAATGCCCCTATAGCTTTTATGGATCTAATAAATAGTGTGTTCAAGCAATATCTCGATAAATTTGTAATTGTGTTTATTGATGACATCCTAATTTATTCACGTGATAAAGAATAACACAAGAAATATTTGAAGATGGTGTTGCAAGTTCTTAAGGAAAAACAGTTGTATGTTAAATTCAAAAAGTGCGAATTTTAGCTTGAGCAAGTGGTATTCCTAGGTCATGTAGTATCCAAGAATGGTATTTCTATTGATCCAGACAAGTTAGAAGCTGTCATTGTAACACCCCTTAACCTAACTGCAAAGCCTAAACAAGCTGATACAGTTAAGTCAAGAAATGTGAATTTTTCATCATTACTAGAGTTATGGTTTTAATAAAACTTTTTATTTTTAGCTATAAGAGAAAGAGCTTGAATCGTTTTAAATACACCATATACATATATCAAAATTGAGTACAAATTATTTACAAAATTAAGACAGAGCGACTTATTTAAAAACAAAACAGAGTTTTCAAAATATGATACAAAACAGCTCGAAGCATGACATATGAACAAATCTCTGTCCGCCCACTCTGGAGACTCAGTCAACTTCTAAACCTGTACATTTCCACCTGCATCACATGAATCTAATGAGCTAGAGGTTCAGTAAGGTAAAACTGATGTAATAACAAATAACATACATGCACATCTCATAAATCATTAAATGCATTATTCAATTTAATAACTTTCATTCATAAATTATTTTTTAGGGCCCTTGAAGTGTGATACCTAACTAAGAGCAATAGACCATAGTTTTTGGAACCTGATCATAATGATTAACCAATTAGAAAAATAATACGGGAATTTCATACTTGGTCTTTCAACCTCGGCTATTAGCCATATTCTATCTCATTCTGTAACACCCCCACCATTAAATATACATATTGGTATAACAATGGTTTTGACAAATGTACACATGTGTGTGTGTGTGTATATATACATATTCTTTTGTCAAATGTAGCACTTTGAGAATCAGTAAAGTATTTTCTCACATATAACCCTATATATAGAAAAATCACCATTTATATAAAAACACAACACCCATCACAATCACTCTATTCTCAGTCTGATTCACTATCAAATTTCATGAGTTATATAGGATACGACATCCCAAAGTTATAATACCACAGACACAAAAATAAAAATAATAACCTTTACTTTCAGAACAAGTAAGGACATTTTGCATCTTGTAGCCCTTTATATATAATCAACAATTTACATAATAATAATGAATGTAAAAATTAGAATATGCCCACAACACAACCCAACAAGTCGTCATCCATGTACACTGATCCTTAGAACCTGCAGAAACCCCAACGGCTTGCCCAGTAACTCCATAGTATCAAGTATTATGAAACTCACCTACAATGCATAAGCTATATGAGCTAATGTTCAGCAAGTAAAGATTATGTATGTCAAAGAATAATTCACAAAATCAAGTCATGCAACTCAAAATGTTATGCCCACAATGTAATTCCATGCACCAAAATATTTCTCTCAAAATCATTTCTTTCTTGGTTCCCTGACTAATGCTACTATCCCATACACCGAAAAAGAGCTCTGCACACCACTATAATCCAATGGCCAATAATGATATAAGCATACAAATCTATGCATACTTATACGCATGCAAATCTATGCACATGAACTTGTAAATCCATACATACAACCATGAAAATCCATGCATGCTTCGGTGCACTAATAGTGGTCAGCAAAATATTTTCCTTTCTTAGAATCATGTCATGCAATGCAAGATTTATCACAATATTCGTATATAATGCATGCACGTGTCAATGCCCACGTATGTATGCTCAATGGACATGAATGACAGTAATGCGTGCCCTTTACTATGCACATATGATCTATAGTATTATATATAAATCACAAATTTACTATGTCTATGTATTATAGTTGCAAATGAATCTTTACTTACCTTTGATCGATTGTGTTTTACTTCTAGGTTTCTTAAGTATTACTCCCAAACCCTAGATGTGAAATAATCTATAAAAATACAAGATATCAATCACCATCCTCAATTAACAAGTTCATTATACCTAATATAGTATAAAGATCTTAAATCTCAATTTAACTACATAACCTTACCATTTAGAAATTATAACCGAATACAACCTTCTACGTACCTTTGTTCAACATCTTAAATGCATACTAACTTCATTTAATTGGTGTATTATAACTCTTATAATATCCCCCTAAATTTTAGGGATCAAATGCACCACATCTATGTTGGAACATGTTAATGAACCAAATGGGATGGATTTACAATTTCATATTTTTTTTACTGTCACATTAATTTGCATGATGATTTTGATACTAATAGATATATTCATTCACTCCCCAATTTTTATCACACTTAGATAACATCAAAAAGAATGTAACCATGTCATATAATGGCTAAAACTCATGGATATAGCTTCCCAACTTCAGCTCCTTTCACAACATACTGAAATAGATTTTTCCTACTGTGACAATTTTGCGCACTTCATGACATTAATGGTTTTGACACCCTTACGTATATTCAATCTCTCCCAAATACATAGAGACACCCTGATTATATTCTTGCCAAAACTAATGGATTTAGCTCCCCTAATTCAGTCTCCTTCACAGCACACCAAAACAGATTTTGCTACTTTGGCAGTTTGAGTGTTTCTCCAATATCATTCTCTATTTCAATTTCTAACAGATAAAAATTCATTCCAGTACTCTTAACTCATATATAGACATGTAAATAGCAATAATTATAGGTTTTATTCAACATACCATACACTTTTAAAGCCTAAAACACAAGAATACAACAAGGTCATAGTTTCTACGACAAGTATTTTCTATTAAGTATTTGCAACCAAAAACCCTTTCTTTATGCCCCAAAGTCTAACTAAAAACTTTCTAACACTTTTATAAGTGATATTAAAAGCTTAATACACAATAAAATCATTCAAAATAATCTGAAAACTAAAGACAAAACTGTAAATAAGTGTTACTTATGTAGATTTTGAGGTTAAACTTGATTGTAATCACTTATCCTTTGCTTTTCTTGCTTTTATTTCAACTTGGAATAAATTTGGAGCACTTGGATACCTTAGGGTGCGTGTTTGGAAGATGAAAATGGCTGAAATGAGGGTATGGTCTTGGCTTAAGGGTGAAGGAAAGCTTGAGGTGGCACTTGAGGTGCTTGCTTAAGCTTGGTAGCAAACATGTGGTGTCAAGTTGTCGTATAAATCTGAGATTTCACCCATCTTTCAAGCCTAGACCAGATGTATCTTACTATACATTAATTTTATTGCATCTTATTTTAATTACCACAGGATCTACTAGATAATTCATAAGCTAATTTCTTAGCTGTTTATTTAATTTCTTACCCGATTGTCACCCGATTCTTGAATAATTGTCCATATTAAAAATTATATAATCTTATACATAAATGAATATTGTAATACCACTTTTCAATCATAGTATATTATGTCCAATGTCCCAAATATGCAATTTACCCATATATACTTTTGAAATATCTGGATGAAATCGAATCAAACCGTATAAGCTTACTAGTAATATTTTTAACACTTCAAAAATTATAATCTATATATCCCGTCTATATCCATTATTGATCAACCTCATTTTATTCTTATTTAAATATAAAATCAACTACTTAGATTACAAAATTCAATAAGTAATACCGTGCAAGAGCTTCAGAATTAAGTTTAATATTCAAGAATATCGTATAAAATGAAATAAATTATGCAATGTTAATAAAAATGCAAGTAGCATATAAAATTATCACGTTATGAATGAATCATATTGGTCAAGTGAGTAGTATGAGGCTTGGCTATTACATCCTCCCCTCCTTATAAAAAATTCGTCCCCGAAATTTTACTTACAAAAAAGCTCTAGATATTTAACTATCCTTTTATGCTTCCTTTCCAAGTAGCTTCTTCTGTCGATTGACTTCTCCTTAGTACTTTAACTAATGAGATATTCTCATTTTAAAGTTGCTTTACATCCCTTACTAAAATCTCTATAGGTCTTTCTTTATATCTCTGACCTCAATTTAGTTCTATTAGTTCCTTCTTTAGTAGATGAAATAGATTCATGATATACTTCTTTAAAATGAACACATAAAACACATTTTGAACTCGAGACATTGATGCAAAGAGGTCGAGTTTACAGGCAATATCCCTAATTGTCTTAGTAATGCAAAATAAATCAATGTACCTAGGATCAAGTTTGTAAGTAACATCCCCAAAATTTTCTTTTTTCTACCCAAGCAGCATAATCAATTTCATTGGAGACATCTTCAAAAATTTGATCCCCCATCGTAAATTGCAACGATATTCTTTTTTAATATGCATAATTTTATGGTCACCTCTAACTAGTTTCCATACATTGACAATTTGTTCTACCACTTCTATCATTTCCCAAGCCATATTCAGCCTAAAAGTATACCAAATTCATTTCAATAAAACGATAACCTATATTTTCTATCATACAATGCCTCATAGAGAACTATCCCAAGTAGCCTTATCACTATTGTTATAAGAAATTCTACCCAAGGAAAATTTTTCTCAATTGACATCAACAATCTAATGCACAAGCTTTTAACATATTTCGCTAAGTCTAATTTGATTATTCTGATTGCCCATTGATGCATGGATGATCATAATACTAAAATATAATTTTATTCCCAATACCTGAAGTAAGATCTTCTAGGAAGTGGACAAAGACCTTAAATCTACATCATAACTAATAGACACTAATAAATCATAAAGTTTAACCACTTCCTATACATTTATCTTTCCATAGATTTCCAAAGAATACCTAGGGTAAATTAAGAAAGAATGAGCATATTCAGTTAACCTATGAACAATAACCCAATTCTATTATCATATACAAAATTCATGAATACTTTCCTATTTCCACCTGAAAATAAAAGTAGAACTAAATTATTCTTACAAATGCACTTTTACGTATATCCTTTTTTTTAGTGGCAAACCAAATATTAACAATATATTCCATAATAGCTCGTCCAGTATCCGATATCTATATATTTTATTGAGATCACAAACATCATTCATACCACTAAATCAAATAAATAAAAAGCACATGATCATCACCTTAAACTTAGTCTTCCAATTTCTTATCCCCCACTATCACATCTATCTCTTATTAAGAGATTATTATCACTGATCACAAAAATCTATTTAAGTGCCTTTTATGCCTTTCATCTTAATCTTAAAATTTCATTGACCTTATCTTGAGCATTTGAAATTGGATCAATCAAAATCAGTCTTACCAAAATATTAATAAACAGATAATTCACCATTTACTCTAATTCATCCTCTATTCAACCCTCAACTCCCATAATAGTTTATGATGTAAAATTCGTTTGAATAATAGTCTATTGTGATATTTCATTCCAATGACATCTGTATTTATATGGATCATACAATCTATTCACTTACAAATAATATCCATCATTTCTTGAAGTTCAACTCCTTTTAAGTATATAGACATTTCAAGTACTTCGATTTTGTAATGTCACATGTAGTATTACATAAATAATCTAATTAACTCGAAGAGTGTCAAGTAACTTTTATATATTACATCAAACATATACCAAAACACAATGAGATACACCACTATACACAATAAATAACTTATATCTAAAGCTGGAGTTACTGCTGAAGCTCAAATCAATTCTCTTGAACTAATTAGAGATTTCTTCTCACTTAGCAAATCATTCAAATTTCATATACCTATATGTATGACGAAATAAAGTAATAACAACTAAGGGGAAATTTTGACTGAATACCTAATAATGTCACTAACCCATAAAACTTTTCTTATTTTTATCACATTTATTGGTCTTCATTATTTCAGTAGAACCTCGAAGTTTTGAATAGTTAGAAAGACACCTTCTTAAGAAACTTATTAGTCCCAAAAATAAATATTATATTACATAACCAAAAGATCACATTTACTAAATTGAACAAATAATTTTCTACTTCCTTAGAGTTTCCAAGATCATATGTAAAAGTTAATCATATTTCTCCTCGTTGTACAGTAAGATATCATCAATGAATATCATTCTAAACATACCTATGTAGAATCATCAAACACATTATTCATCATGTATATCAAAATAATTAGGGCATTAGATAACCCAATGGCACAACAAGAAATTTATAATTAATTCAAACTTAAAATCAATCTTCAAGAATACAGTAGCTCCTCTTAATTTATCAATAAATCTTAGTATGCCAAATCTATACTTATTACAAATTATTGCTCAATTAAGTTGTAATAAATAATACATAATCTCAAGATTCATCTTTCTTCTAGGTGAATATGAAGTGGAGCTTGTTTAGGATAAGCAATGCCTTGCCCAATATTATAACAATATCACTTAATGTTCATCGAATTCCAATAGGTGTATATGATAAACTAAAAGAGAGATTGGATTTGTTCTTACAACTATATCCAGGATAAAATCAATTGGTTAGTCAATAGCATACGCGGAAACTTCTTTTCAACATGTATTAAGAGATCTAAGATCACACAAATGGATTTTTAGTAAACTTGGTCATTTCTAAAAATTCTAACACAACCCAAAGATTGATAATAACTTTTTCTTACTACTCTCTTTCATACTGTAGAAAATTATAATTTGACAATCTTTTTTATTTTCTGCAAATAGTAAACATTTTCCTACTATGGTTTCCATAAAATTTCTAAGTTTTCATCACCTAGAATTTAAAAGTGTTAATAGTCCTGGAATAATCCACAATGCATAATTCTCAATAAATCAATCAACACAAAAGGTTATATCATAATCCTAGCCAATATAACAAAATTAACCTAGAGCTCTTAAAATCTAATTGGTTGATCTTGAACTTGCAGATGGAATTAAAACATTGTAATAGAACTCATATATATATCAAGTACCTTATCCAGTCTTCTTACACAGTTAGTGGATAATAGAGAATATGTAGCTCCAAATATACAATACCAAACTTAAATTTTATACATATTATTACTAATGAGTCTGCCTCAATATTATTTTATACAAAATCTTAAAACACATGGCCAAAATTATTCATGAAATACAAAATAATTTATACAACAAAAAAAACTTACTGGCATGGTTGTGCTCCACCAATTTCAAAGATCATGTACATGGACAGTCTACACAACCACAAACCGAGCTCTGATACCACTCTATAACACCCACACCATTAAATATAGATATTGGTATAACAATAATTTTGATAAATGTGCACATGTGTGTGCATGTGTACATATATATATATATATATATATATATATATTCTTTTGTCAACTGTAGCACTTTGATAAACACTAAAGTGTTTTCTCACATATAACCCTATATATAGAAAAATCACTATTTATATAAAAACACAACACCTATCACAATCACTCTATTCTCAGGCTGATTTACTATTAAATTTCATGAGTTATATAGGACACGACATCCCAAAGTTATAATACGATAGACTCAAAAATAAAAATAATAGTCTTTACTTTCAGAACAAGTAAGGACATTTTGCATCTTGTAACCCTTTATATATAATCAACAATTTACATAATAATAATGAATGTAAAAATTAGAATATGCCCACAACACAACCCAACAGGTCGTCATCCATGTATATTGATCCTTAGAACCTGTAGGAACCCTAACGGCTTGCCCAGTAACTCCATGGTATCAAGTATCACCATACTTACCTACAATGCATAAATTATATGACCTAATGCTCAGCAAGTAAAGATTATGCATGTCAAAGAATAATCCACAATATCAGGTCATACATCTCAAAATGCTATGCCCACAATGCAATTCCATGCATCAAAATATTTCTCTCAAAATTATTTCTTTCTTGGGTCCCTGACCAATGCTACTATCCCATGCACTAAAAAAGAGCTCTGCACACCACTATAATCCAATGGCCAATAATGATATAAGCATACAAATCCATACACGTGAACCTACAAATCATGCATACAATAATGCAAATCCATGTATGCTTCGATATACTAGTGTGGCCAGTAAAATATTTTCTTTTCTCAGAATTATGCCGTGCAAAGCAAGATTTATCATAATATTCGTATATGATGTATGCACATGCCAATGCCCATATATGTTTGCTCAATGGACATGAATGATAGTAATGCGTGCCCTCTGCTATGCATATATGATCTATGGTATTATATATAAATCACACATTTACTATGTCTATGCATTGTACTTGCAAGTGAATCTTTACTTACCTTTGATCGGTTGTGTGTTACTTCTAGGTTTCTTAAGTATTACTCACAAACCCTATATGTAAAACAATCTATAAAAATACAAGATATCAATCACCATCCTTAGTTAACAAGTTCATTATACCTAATATAGTATAAAGATCTTAAATTTCAATTTAACTAAATAACCTAACCACTTAGAAACTATAACTGAATATAACCTTTTACGTACCTTTGTTCCACATCTTAAATGTATACCAACCTCATTTAATTGGTGTATTATAACTCTTATAACATCCCCCTAAATGTTAGGGATCAAATGCACCACATCTATGTTGGAACATGTTAATGAACCAAATGGGACAAATTCACAATTTCACATTTTTTTTATTGTCACATTAATTTGCATGATGATTTTGATACCCATAGACATAATCATTCACTCCCAAATTTTTATCACATTTAGATAACATCAAAAAGAATGTAACCATGTCATAGAATGACTAAAACTCATGGATATAGCTTCCCAAGTTCAGCTCCCTTCACAACATATTGAAACAGATTTTTCCTATGGTGACAATTTTGTGCACTTCATAACATTAATGGTTTTGGAACCCTTACGTATATTCAATCTCTCCCAAATTTTTACACACTTATATAATATATATACAGAGACAACCAGGTTATATTCTTTCCAAAAATAATAGATTTAACTCCCCTAATTCAGTCTCCTTCACAGCACACCAAAATAGATTTTGTTACTTTGGCAGTTTGAGTGTTTCTCCAATATCATTCTGTATTTCAATTTTTAACCAATAAAAATTCATTCCAATACTCTTATCTCATATATGGACATGTAAATGGTAATAATTATAGGTTTTATTGAACATACCATACACTTTTGAAGCCTAAAACATAAAAATACAACAGGGTGATAGTTTCTGCAACAAGTATTTCCTATTAAGTATTTGCAACCAAAAACCCTTTCTTAGCTTCGATGGTAGAATCCACGACCATCTACTACTTGAAATTTTTCTAACTGACCATCCTACCATTTATGGTGAATAAGAATCCTGACATTAACTTCGAGTTATTTATATCATATTGAAAATTAGAATCTGTAAAGCCTTCTAGTTTCAAAGCTCTATTGCCATAATAGATCCCTAGTAATTCATAAGTACTTGAGGATTATCTTCACAAATTTCTAGTGATGTTTACATAGATTGGAATAATATTTGATTGTGACGCTCAAACCGTGTGCGATATCAAACCTAGTATATAGTATAACATAAATTATACTTCCAATGGTGGATGCAAAAGGTATGTGAGTTGTCCTCTCTCATTCCACATGAGTCCTTGGGGATATATATTTAGAGAAGCGAATACTTTAACTTATTGATAGGAATTGCCTCTTAGATTTCTCCATGTTGAACCTCTTTAGCATCTTATCTATATACATGAATTTAGATAATCCGATGATCCTCTTAGATCTATCTCTATTGATTTTAATCCCCAATATGTAGGATGCTTCTCCCAAATTCTTCATGAAAAATTAAGTAGACAACCAAGCCTTTGTTTACTACGGCATCCCTACATCATTTTCAATGAGTAGGATTTCGTCAACATAATAAATGTAATTATGCTCCCAGTATCCTTCTTGTGCACACAAAGTTCATTGGGATTCTTGAAAAAATGAAATGATTTGATTGCCTTTTCGAACTAGATGTTTCAGTTTTGGGAAGCCTGTTTGAGACTATAAATGGATATCTGAGGTTTGCAAATCTTTTGATCACTTTCTTTGGATATGAGGCCCTCTAGCTTCTTTATGTAGATCTCTTACTCGATGTTTCCATTGAGGAAAGTGGTCTTCACATCCATCTGTCATATCTTATAGTCAAAGTACATTGATATTATACTAGTCGTACACTAATCAATGCACAGATGAACTACATAACTGCTAAGAAGGAACTCTTTGTTGTAGTTTATACATTTAAAATATTCAAACCGTACTTGATTGGCATAAAGGTAATTGCATACACAGGTCACACTGCCATTAAGTACTTTATTGAGAAGAAATATGTGTAGGAAAATACAAAACATTGATAGAGATTAATTCCGATGACGAGACAACATTTAAAAAAACAACAATTGCCACCGTCGAAATAACTATTGGAGAAGGATAAGATTTTTATTTTGAAGCTCAATATTATCCGCGCTATGGAGAATATCAATATAGTCAAAGCCACAATTTTATGTATGATTGGCAAATGATCCCGAATTGAACATCAACACTTGGTGATCTTATTTTCTTTTTGATGTAATTTTAAAGTAGGATATAAGTATTTATCATTAAATTTTATATTCACTCATGTAAACATTCAAATAGTTTCAAGTTAATAAAGTTGATGTGTTTTTGTTGTCTCATAAAATAATATTGAGCAAACTAGACTCAAAAAATACATCAAAATAAAAAATATAAAACTACTTAGTATAATAATACTTATTATATTAAACTAAGAAAATTCACCAAAATAAAATATAAAGTTAGAAATGAAGTATATTACTAAAAGAATAAAATAGTACTTATTATACTAAACTAAAAAAATCATCAAAAAAATATAAAATTAGAAAGTAAATATATTACTAAACAAATTTAATACCACTTAGTATACTAAATTAAAAAAAATCATCAAAATAAATTATAAAGTTAGAAAGTAAGTATATTACTACAAAATTATAATACTACTTAGTATAATAAATTAAAAAAAATCATCAAAATAAAATATAAAGTTAGAAAGTAAGTATATTACTAAAAAATATAATACTACTTAGTATACTAAATTATAAAATAATTCATCAAAATAAAATATAGAGTTAGAAAGTAAGTATATTAGTAAAAAAAATTTACTACTTAATATACTAAATAAAAAAATTATCAAAATAAAATATAAAGTTAAAAAGTATGTTACTAAAAAATATAATACTACTTAGTATACTAAACTAAAAAAAGAATCATCAAAATAAAATATAAAGTTAGAAAGTAATAATATTACTAAAAAATATAGTACTACTTAATATACTAAATTAATAAATAATTCATCTAAATAAAATATAAAGTTAGAAAGTAAGTATATTACTAAAAAAATATGATACTACTTACTATACTAAACTAAAAAGAATTATCAAAATAAAATATAAAGTTAGAAAGTATATCACTAAAAAATATAATACTACTTAGTATACTAAACTAAAAAAAAAATCATCAAAATAAAATATAAAGTTAGAAAGTAAGTATATTACTAAAAAATATATAGTACTACTTAAAATACTAAATTAAAAAATAATTCATCTAAATGAAATATAAAGTTAGAAAGAGTATATTATTAAAAAAATATAATACTACTTTCTATACTAAACTAAAAAGAATTATCAAAATAAAATATAAAGTTAGAAAGTAAGTACATTACTAAAAAATATAATACTAAGTATATAATACTGCTTAGTATAAAACTAAAAAAAAATATCAAAATAAAATTTAAAATTAGAAAGTAAGTGTATTACTAACAAAATATAATACTATTTAATATACTAAAATAAACAAAAATTCATCAAAAATCTTAAAAATAAAATAAAATCATTGGATGAGCCCATAGACCCTATCCGTAGGCCCAATTTATATAACCCGTCCAAGATTGGGACCGACCCACTATAACCAAATTAGTGGGTCGAGTTGGGCCTACTAGAAAAAAAACTATTCATCCCAATCCGAACTGCTTCAAGTTCGAGTTTGGACTTGAACAACTCATTTTCTTAACAGACTAATACAGTCCTGGGCCGATCTTAATCAAACCGGCCCAATTAACAACTATAGTTGAAAATCTTTATCTCGAGCCAAAACACTCACATAAAATGCTTTGCTTAAAGTTATGGATCAATTATTGCTCAAGCAGACCACTTCGCATATAACGTTTTTTTTTTTAATCTACCCACTTTGAACTTAACTTTACCATTAATGCCCCCTCTTCTCCTATTTTCATGAATTTTGTACATTCTACACTTATAGTATTCTATTTTATAAAATATAATAGAATACTAAGAAGGTAAATGTCACACCAAATATATAATTCTTAGTATTCTATTATATTTTATAAAATAGAATACTTATATATATATTTGGTGTGACATTTACCTTCTTAGTATTCTATTATATTTTATAAAATAGAATACTTAGTAATTGTCTGTACACACGGTCCATGATTGTACCCTTCTCTATCTAACTTGTATATATGCTGAATTCAGTAAATTATTCTCAATTTATTTTGGAGCATTTTAGTATGAAGAGCTTAATAGTTTATCGAGACTATTCAAAGTTTTATGTAATTATATCTTTGATTATATGGATGGAAATGTTACTGTCAATCTTCCTCGCAGCATTCACCATTGTGGTTCCTTAATTGCTTAGACAATACCAATTGTTTCTGAGATTTATCTGCTAGTCTGCAAGCTGGTATAGACATTTTCTAGTATCACATTAACCATTACTTTTTCACATGAAATTTACATCAACAGGTGAAAAATCGTGGGAAAAGAGAAATGAGTTGGATCAAAAATATTAGAGACTTAGTTATTATATTAATAGGTATTTTCATGAATTAGCATTCCTTATTCAAATTTGATGTGGTTTCAAATTACGTCTTCTAGAGCTTACATAAAGTATGACTCAATTTTCTTTCATTAGAAAACAATTAACTTATGAATTAATGATAATAAACTCTCTAGTTCCATACAATAATTTTAGCTTAGGTAAGAGATGGTGGTTTAAATCTGAATCACTTTGTCCTACTGATAAGCTCACAATTTCATGTAATTTCGATACTCTTAATACCATGATTTTAATGTGTTTTGCTATGCATGTTAGTGATAATTGTATTTATTTTTGTTAAATTTTGTATAGGTAGATGGATAGAGTTAATTGGTGACAAAAAAGAAGAAAATGCTGAAAAATGGAGAAGAAGAGCCAGCCAGCCCCTGAAATCGGACAGAAGGCCTTGCTTCTAGTTGCACTGTGGCCCTTAAAAGTGGCGCCGTGGCCCAGACAACTTGCACCGTGGTGCCAGTTATTCATCGCCGCAGCGTGACCCTCAAAATTCGTCCAGAAGCAAACAGTGAGTTTGGCGCCGCAATTCTTCGTACCGTGGCGCTACGTGGCATAACATAATTTATTTAATTTTTTGTTTGATGCTATGACAATAGGCGTTCCATCACATTTTTGATTTATTTTTTTGATTATTCATACACAAGATACATATAATCTATCCCTCTCCATTAAATACAACTGACATTCTCTCATATTCTCTCAACATCTTCAATATGCACATACTTTTTCACACAATTCTCACACATTCCATACTTAATTTCACATATCCTTTCAAGAAAGCAGAAATTGACATGAAAAGAAGAAGGAATTTGCCATGAGTTTGAAGAATTAAGGGAAGAATGGAAGAATTCAAGCCTGATAGAATTTTAAGAGCTTGGGTTGTAAATTTTTCTTCTCTTATGTTTTTTAAATTTTGTTTAACATTCTGAAATTGTTGAAGATCAATGATACTGATGAACAAAATATGGTCTAATCAAGGCTTGAGAAGCCAAATTTATGTGTTTATGAATTGATTACTTGATTATGATTGGGATTTTATTTAAATTGTGATAGCATGCATTATATTCTTAATACTTTTTTAAGTTTAACCAACTTTAATTAATCCTTGTTGTTGTGATTGAGACTGAGAGATAGTATTACTACAAATGCTCATGTAATTCATGTCTGGACTAGATTATATAGAGTTATATGAATTGGTATATGTAATAAAAATATGCATAACTTGGTTATGTTGAAAGCTAGTGGAGTTCCTAGAGTTTACTGCATTTTTAATTGGTTTAATGGATATAGACATATAGTAAATTTCATTATATTGTGAAATTGTAGCAAAATGAGTTGAGTTGGCTTGCGAACCTAATGAACTGGCTTGAGTAAGGATCGACTTAAGCTCGAGCTTGTCGAACTTCATCCCAAATATAGGTGTTTAAAAAATTAAGAGCCAACATACAAGCTTGTATCTTTTTATTATTTTTTATATTTTAAATTGTACTCCTTATGCCCAAAACTAATTGCTTTTATTTTCTTTTTAGGCTCTCCCCCAAAATACTTTATTTTATAAAATACTTTTTTTTAACTATCATCTCAATTAAAGTACTAATATAATATTATTATATTTCAACAACTACTTTCAAGAGCAATAAAGTAAAATCACACACAATTTATAATTTTTTAACTCTCATCTAAAACTCTGTATTGGGTCAAAGTAGATCCTTAATTTTGGGAGAGTGGGAGTACTGCTGTTTAGTTTATAATAATGAGATATATAATAACATAGAAAATTATTATAAACATTTTAATAATTTTAAATTGTGTTTTGATTTTATAAGTTAATAGGAAATATATTAAGGATAATCAATGATACTAATAATTATATTTAAAATGATTAAATAATATATTTACACTAATTCAAATATTAGAATTATGTAGAATTATGTTTTTTTTGTTGTAGGTAAGGTCAAGCTCGAGTTATATGTTTGAATAAGCTCAAGCTTGACAAGTTCAAACTCAATTATTTTAAGGTGAATTTAAGTTTGAGTCTAATTTTTTTTAAAAACTTGACTTCAACTTGATTTTTTTATGGCCCTAATATGTAATAAAGACGAAGTATCATTTTGAAATAAAAATTTGAAGCTGCACTTTCGGATAAACGGTATGTCTTTTTTTCTCATCTTCCTTTCCATTCACTCATATTTGTTTCGTTTCATCAATTTTATTCGGTTCCGCTTTTTCTTCCAAAAAAAAGGAAAAAGAAGGATCTTCTTTGATAAATCCTCTTGTTCCTTTTTAGACCCTTTTATTTCGGAACCTATTTCAATTTCTACTTCTGTTTCTTCCTCACTTTCCACGAATGTAAGTTAGGAAGTCTATATTCCAATTTAATGACCTGATGTGATTGAGCTGCAACCTTAATGATTGTTAGAAATATTGATTCCTTTGGGTCTAGCAACGGAATGTTAGTCCACAAAAGTAAGCAAAAATGCTTCCTTAAGTTTTTTGAAAAATACAAAAAACCTTCTTATATTAAAAAGATAATCTAAATTTTTTCCATATAATTAAAAAGTTTGCACAAAGTTCCATTCTGTTAGAATGTGCGAATCTAATTGTAAAATGACACATTTTTAATTACCGAATACTATTTAAAATGACTATTATACCCATTCCAGGAATATATGTAGTACGGGGAATTAAAAACATTTCATATCATGAGAAAAAACTGCCTGTATTTTAAGTTAATTTGCTTTTACAATTAGCTAAACAATAAATAGAAGAGAACAATACATATAGAAAAATTGATGAAATCAGTTTATTAAGTTTTATTTGAATTGCAGGATTTCATTCATTAAAATTGTTCCATATATTTGTAAAATGGGAGAACAATTACATATTTTATTTTACTTTTTAATATATTTAAATAGATAATATGTTTAGGAATAAATTATTTGCTTAATTTACAATAAAAAGAAGAAAACAATACATATAGAAAAAATTGATGAAATTAGTTTAATAAGTTTTCTTTGAATTGCAGGATTTCGTTCATTAATTTTTTTTTTCATTTATTTGTAAAATGGGAGAAAAATTACATATTTTATTTTAGTTTTTAATATATTTAAATAGATAATATATTTAGAAATAAATTATTTGCTTCATTTACAAACGTTAAAGCAACTATATAATAAAGCATGATTCACAAATTGTTTTCCCTTTTTTGTTTGTGGAAATGAAGTTAATTAGGCGTGATAAGATTCCTATTATGCAATCCTCTATTCAAGGAGAAAATTATGGCCAAATTCAAAAAGAAAATCAAGGAGAGCCATTAGACACCAAAAATTGAAGCTGTCAATATTTTTCTAAATATCAGCTATATAGTTTTAGAAATGATATCTCATCATCATTTACTTCCTTATTTGAGCTATATTACCGTTGGAAACTATGATTATATAATATGTAATATTCTGCAAAAAAATTAATAAAAAAAGAATTTTATCATTCTTATTTTTAAAATCTCTTTTTGGTATCAAAGCACTTAGTAAAAAAAAAATGTCCTCCCATGAAGAACCCAAGCTATCAATCCAATCATTCTACCAATGTTCTAGTTTAATTTCTATCAAAATATCTACTACAAATTTTCTTGTTTGAAAATCCCAAATACTT